>JAAGAY010011844.1:0-10065 GCA_011801015.1 Ardeotis arabs
TTTCTTTTTTTTTTTTTTTTTTTTTTTTTTTTTTGATATGTCAAACAGATTGTCCAAAAGCTGTTGGATGGGAGAAAAACCAAAAGGGAGGCATGGGTCCAAGGATGGTGAATCTCAGTGAATGCATGGATCCAAAAAGGTTTATTATCTTTTCAATTTCTGTAGCTTTCTTTACTTGAGCTTAAGCCGTAACAAGTTGAAATGTGAAATACAAGGCCAATGTGTCTCTGTAAGAGTATACAGAAACACGTACACTGTAAATACTTTGGGCAGCCCTGTTGGGGGTAAGAATCTTAAAAGAGCAGAGTGCACTGCGTGCAGCAGAAGTGTTTGCAGTCTTTGACTCTAGCGTAAGATTTCAAATGCGTTGTATTTAAAACTGAGTGGAATGGAGGCCATGGTGTTACAGGCCTGTGATTTTCATTGAATTCTATAGCCTGCAAGTTGTCAAATACAATGAAAATCAGCCTGTGTAAAAGTTCAACCTTTTGGCCTTGTTAAGGTGTAACAAAGAGCTCAGGAAACATGACACTAGTATTACTTATCGTTCCGCACGTGATGTGTGAGCAGTGGATTGCAAACAGTCCAGTTACACAGCCTGTTGGCTCGTCTGCTTTCGCTGACTCCGCGTGCGTTCTTGACTTTGCCACGCTGTAGGAGGCTGTTGATGTAATGGTTTAGGTTAACATATTTTACCTATGAAGCTAAGCCGTTTTTGTCTTGCAATTGTGGCAACTCAGAGTATGTTCATAGACATTGGAGGTTTGTCTGAGGGCTCTTAATTCTTTACATAAGTGTAGCTTGACCTTCTCGTATGCTGTTAATTCCCGTAGAGGCTGTTGGTAATATGCCAGCCTTGGCAATTGTGATCTTAAATCCTTGTGTGACAAATAATTTACTGGATACTGCAAAAATTACATTTATGATGTATAAGGGAATGAAACTGTCAGGAATCTGAGAACTTACCTGATTTGAAGACAGAAAGGCAAAGGAATTCTACAGAGTTGTATGAGAGGGAGTAGAGGGATAAGCATTACCATTCTGTGTGACACAATATACTCCTTTGGAAAGAGGAAGCAGGAGAGTGAATGAGGTAGTCATGCTCCGGTTGTTTGGTTTTGTTTTTTTTTTTTTTTCTTCTGACATTTTCCTGCGCCAGTTAATATTCTATGGATGATTTGTGATGGTCTGACTTGATAAGAGTTTTAACACTCTCTATTCTGATGCATAAAAACATCTGACATTAGATGGAGCATGAATTGCCTACCTCATTGTCCTTCTAGAACTTCCACAAAGATCTGACTCCATTCCTTAGAGGGCAAGTGTAATATTTCCTGCTGAGGACAGATGTAACTGGATGCAGGAAACCATTTTTTTCTGATCTCCTTGCCATGCATCTTTTTATTAGGTGGAAGTATGCTTGGGGGACTTTGTTTTCATATTACCTGTATGTTGAGTTACTTTCTCACCTGAAAAAAAGAAAAAAGTATTGAACCTCAGCTGAAATAAAAGGAATTGCTTTGGAGAAACACAAGAACATTCAGCAGTGTGTTGCTGTTTATTTTGTGGTATAGGTTAGCAGAATCATCAGTGGATCTTAATTTGAAATTGATGTGCTGGCGATTGGTACCTACTCTTGATTTGGAAAAAATTGTGTCTGCAAAGTGTCTGCTGCTGGGAGCTGGTACACTGGGTTGTAGTGTTGCAAGAACCTTGATGGTAAGTCCTGAGTTAATCTTAAAAATAATCTACTGTTTCTCATAAATTCTACTTTTTTTTTTTTTTTTGAGCAGCTGCTATGGCACGTAGGAGAAAAGTTGTATTCCTCTGTATTAATCTACACGTAATCCCTGTTAGTTGATGTTATAAATGCAGAGAAGAGGTAAGATATGTAGCCAGTAGAAATAACTTGAAGTTCTGCTAACGGTAGAATAGCAGCAAATAAGAGAACTTTAGCAGAATAGTAATTTGTTTTGAATTTACATGAAAAAAGACTGAACAAGAAATTCTGGAACAAATTGTCAAGCTAAAATGATCAAACTCACAGTGAAGCACTTGAAGTAAGTAACTGTGGTCATATTTACTTTCAGGAATGTTTACCACATCCCACTGAATTCAGTAGGGTTTTGGGGGGTTACTGCGAAATGATGTATCTGGACAGACTGAATTTTCTTTTCTCTTAGTTCAGTGCAAGTACAAGTTTGTTGCTGTGAATAGCTTCAAAAGCTTTTGTAGCTTGGTCTTTCTGGAAGAAATTGGACAGAATTCCTCTTGAGTTTCTGGCATTACTCAAAAGTATATGGCTAAGTCCGTTGCACTTATCATTATTTAAGTTGCTTTCTTGTTTAGGGTTGGGGTGTCAGGAAGATTACATTTGTGGACAATGCAAAGATCTCCTACTCCAACCCGGTACGACAGCCACTGTATGAGTTTGAAGACTGTCTTAGTGGTGGGAAGCCGAAAGCACTTGCAGCAGCAGACAGACTGCAGAAAATCTTCCCAGGAGTGGTAAGATCAATATTTAAAACGTGTTACTATATTCCTTGGAGGAGCAGCAGTGACTTTAAATAACTGTTCCAAGTTCTGGTGGGAAAAATACTACACAGGCGTTGCATTGGTTACTGACAAATCTGTAAGTGTTTTACTTCAAGTTCTCAGTACCTGTTAAAGTTTGAGACAATGAACGCTTGTAATAATGAAATACAATTAAGGATCATCTGAAACATCTTGTAATTCATTGATGATGAAGTGAACTTTTCTCCTGTCTAGCGTGTCCTAAGGAACTTTGAGTCATGGCTGCTTTCAACACTGTGTTTTCCCACTCTGCTCTCAAATGTGAGTTTAGACGCGTTAGTTGTCTACTATGGGAGCAGAAGGTCTTGAAGGTGGTAGTAAATGTATTGTTGAGATTTCCTATTGTGTGTTGCACACAACATTTGCAATCTTATTGAAGCTGATTTTCTACGTAAGAGGCAAATATTTAATTTTTAACTGGCTATGCTGCTGTTGGAATGAAATCACCAAATGTTGTTTTAGAAGCTTGATGTTGGAAGGCTCACCAGTGGCAGACTTGATCCTCTTTGACTCCAAGGATGTGTATTACGTGCACGTTATTCAGTGCATATGTTTAAACACAGCTGATTTTCAATGCTGAAAAGAAGCAGATGTAAAAAACTCAACTTAGAAGTGTTTGCAGTTCTCTTAAGTTTCATCTGTTTGGGAGAAGAATTGATATGGCCTGTAATTGCAGAATAGACATGCTCTCAGCTTGCTCTGTCATGAGAAAAAAAATTTTTATACTCATTTGGAATGTGATAGAAGCCACTCAACTGTTCATAGTTTTTGTTCTGGAATTAAGACTGTCTTACAGTTGGTAGCTATAGTTACCAGAGCTCGGCTGGCAAACAGTATCTTAACCACTCGGTGTCATAAGCAGGAGTTCTGTATACTGACAGTGAAGTTCTGTATTTAAAATGTTTCTGATGATGTTACTAGTCGTAATAGGATTGAGAGGTGTGAACAGTGGGATGTAGATTGGTTACCTCGTTGGTGATCAGTGTTGTGAACAAGCTTTACAGAAGATCGTTTCCAAACATTTTTAGGTTCATTTAGTTTGACCCAAGGATTGCTCTGTGTTTTTGTTCTGTTTTTATCTGTGTTCATCCTATTATTGTCATTATTTATGAAATCAATATTGGTACTAAGCAGTAATTCAATGAGTATTTGAATATCAAACAATGATCCCCAGTATGAAAAAATGCTAAACATTTCACTTTCTGAACTTTTGATAAGTAAATCAGAAGAGACTCTCTGAAAGTTCCTAGAATTTTATTTAACCTTGCTGCACTGTAGTGTTATTGTTACTTGATAATATTAATTCAGTCATAGAAGTTTTAAACAGTAGGACAGGTGCAGAAAAGAAAGCATCTTTGCAGCGCGACATAGAGCACCAACGTGGTGCTGACTAGCATTTGTGTCGCATGGCATTGTGTTGCTTTTTAAACTTGAGAAAAATGAAAATAGGAATATTGGGAAAGAATGAGTAGTTTAATTAGAAGAAGTAAAAGCTGTTTGGGGAATCTTGAATTATACAATTTTGCGCATGTAGAGATAAAGACCGAAAGTTAGTGTTATGAGTTGTCTTGTCAGAAACAAAGACCAGACTGTGCTACAGAATCTTGAGATTGTGATGAAACTTTAAAAAAAAAAAAAAAAAAGTTAAATATTACTTGGTTCCTTCTTATTACTGGAAGTGCCTCTCCAATAGCAGTGCTTTAGTGAGCCTATATCAGTAATGATAGGACGTGGTACCCATAGGAAAAACCCAGTTTTCCTGTTCGATAATAGCATATACTGTGTGCAACCCATACTGTATATGTAAGGAATTTTTCCTCTACCGTACACCTCAAATGTTCTGCATCTACCACTGTTTTCTTAGCACGTTATCCCCATCAGTGTTACGCACTCTCTGTTGTTTCCTCACGCCATGGGTCACGTACTGATCAGCCTTCAGTGGCACTCCAGCCTAGTTTCGTAGCTTTGTGGCACAAAGGAGACAGTTGCACAGATACTGTGTGCCCATGTGATAGAATGTTTCTAATATTTTTTTCGATCAAACTCATTTCTGCAGTAGAATTCGTGGAGAAGAGATATCATGTTTGGCCATCGGTAAATACCCAGAGAAACAACTTGCTAGCATTAACAAGAATGAATAGGGCTGAACAGTTAAAACTCTGGTTCGAACAGTTAATACTGTGGTGACAGCACGTGAGAGTGGTGAGGTTTAAGCAGCAGCCCCAGACATGGACTAACAGTAAGTCTTTAATTAGCCTGGGTAAAGTCTTGGTGCTTTGGGATGATTTGGACAGTGAAGCTACTGTAGCTGGAGATTTTTATAACCCAACAGATTTTGCTAGACTTCTCAAAATAGAGCTGGATGTGTTACTGCAGACTACACTGTTGCTTGTTACCAAAACCTGTACTTATCAGTACAGACGTCTTTGAATAAAAGGATTAGTTGTCCTGGATTTTGAGCCTGCTCGTTTCTCTTGTACTGAAGGAGCGGCCAAAGCTGTCTGTTGCTGTTTGGAAACCTACATGGCCCATTCAGGCCTGTGGGAATCCAAGCAGTAATGCTGGTTCTGAAGGCATTTCTGTGCAATGCACTTCCAATCTAGTGTACTTTCTTTGATTTCAGTGTGAGTAGTATTTTGCACACAAAATGCAGTTTCTCCTGGTTGACCTTGAAATGCTTGACTGCTCTATGTAAATTCTTTTTTATTTTTTTTTTAATTTTACATCCTTTCTAGTTGGAAGAGTAACCACCTCATCATTGCAAATGAAACAAGGAGGAATGCTTTGGCAAGGAGCTTTGGTTTGTTTGATTCCACTTCTAAGATTGTAATTAACTGTAGCTTAGAGTTGTATAATAAAAAAGAAGGGAGGACTTCGAAATAACAGAATTTACGGATTCACAGCCTTTCATTGCAAGTAGGTAAAGCACAGAGTCATTCATATAGCTGCTGTGGAATTTAACTCTATTGACTCTTTTATGCAATCATTTCCTGAAGCATTCAGGCATGGAACTCCAGTCTATGCAGCATTTTGTCATCCTCTGTATTGTGCTGCATGGGGGCCACTTTATGTAGGTATTTCCAGTAGAACAATTTCACAATGGCAGCAGCATGTTTATTTTCTGTGTACCTGCCCACGGCACACTGCTGTTCAGGTTTAATATATCGAGCACTGATCTCTTCCAAGTGACCTGAGCTATGGTTTAACAAAAAATGCAGAAAGCTAATAAAAGTGTGAATTAAAATGAGAGAGAAGGTTATGGTAGCACCACAAATTGCAATGTTTTAATGTCGGTTTGCTTTACGAAAAAACCCCACCAAAACAAAAGCACTGGAGCCTCAAGCACAGCTTTGGTCAGCTGTCAATGAAAGTGTTGAAAAGTGCATTATCTTTTATAATTTTGTGTATGTCAACATGAAGTCCCTTTTTTGTAAATAAGTATGTGATTGTAATACTTTATGGAATGGTAACTAAATAGGATTTTGTTTTGGATGATTTGGAGACGTTTTAAATCTCCTGTTAGTATGAAGGTTCTGGTCTTAAAATCTAAGTGTTTTTGTGAGCAGTCCAGCAGAATTCTTTTTGTCATGTAGAGACTCCTTGAGGAGTCTTTTGGAAATTTGGAATTCTGTGGAATAAGCAACATCTGTCTCTGGGGATATATACACATTTGCTCCTTCTTAAAATACTGTGTGTGCCATCACAAGGCACCCCTTTAGCTATTTTTGCCCGCGTTTGGCTGCGAAAGTGTCTGTCACCCACTTTTGCTAGTGACTGGTGTCTCTTTTTTCAAGGGACATTTATTCAAGTAAAATTGAAGCTATTGAAGCTGCTAGACTTCTCTGTGTTCCTACAGCTACAGTCACTGGATAGTTGGGGGTTTTTTTGAATTCTGGTAAGATTTTAGTATTTTCCAAACCTTGTTACTGTATTTCCGTGCAGCTAGTTTTCAACCTACTTGTTTACTTGTTCGTTTTATTTTTTTGAATGAAAATCTACCTCCTAAGTCACCAACAGTGTCAGTTGTACTTATCTGATCAATCAGCGCTTGTATGCAGTACAGGGACTTGATGAGTTATCCATAAATACAACACGGATTAAGTTTTGTGTTCCTGCCACAGCTTTTTGGAGGAGATAGTAACAGTGAAGGTAAAACCTCCTGCAGTAGTTGTGCAGTGCCTGTGCTGGTGATGCAGAACCCAGGCTGTCCTCACTGGGACACAGTGGGGCTGCCTGTTAACAGCAGAGCAACCCTCTGGACTCTGCGTTTTTCCCCTTGGAGGTTGCAGAGGGGGCAGGGAGGAAGAAGGGGAAAAAAAAACCCCAATCCTTTGGCATGGTTAGTGCAGGTATTACCCAAATTAATTTTCCCCAAACTGCTATTTGTGTCTGTTTCTTTTTATCTCCAGGGATATTTATGACATACAGAATGTATACTTCACCCTTCTGGTTATTTGGCTGACCTGGATTCATGAGTTGTGCATGTAATTGGTCTATATAAAAGCATGTGCCACCAATGTTCCTTTATTCTCTTCCCATGTAATTTTATATTTGGTTCATCTAGCTTTTAAATTTTGGCTTAAAAAATTTTGACTTTTAAATTTTGGCTTAAATTGTTAGTTGCTTACAGCACAGTGACTAGCAAGGAGACTTTGGCAAGACCTGTGCTTCTGTAACATAGATGAAGGATCCATTATTCTCTTAGAGCAGATGGCTGGCAGATTGTGTTAACGTATTTCTGAATGAATGAGTTAATTGTTTGCATTGCATATGCATTGTATATGCTTATTTGGCTCTTTAGCCGTTTTCTGCTCAGTATGCCTTGCCCAAATACGGAGTTGGAAGAGGCATATGTTCCTGCAATAACAGGCTGTTTCAGCATCTGCATAGTGCAGGCCTCCAGACATCCGAGCACTGGAGTAACAAGTCTCAGAAGTTATTTTCCTCTATATCAAGTTCACATATGGCTGGTGGAATTACATGAAAATCACTCGAGACTATTGTTCTTCTCATCAAGAGTTTAAGACAGACAGGAGAATATGTGATACTTCGCATCTGTCTTACTATAATTGAGCCAATATTCAATGTCAGAAATATAAACTACGTCACATTAACATTGTGTGTGAAGTGACTGCAGAGATAATCCAAGACAAAGAGTGTATCTGAGTTTAACAGCATGATCATAATATGTATAGGATCTGTCTGCTTGCTTTTGTAAAGATGTTTGTTACCTCTGGGATTAGGAGCATTTCAGCAATTTTATTGTACTGATTTGCCAGGCCTAGTAAGGCCTTTTGAGAAACTGGGCTTGTTGGTTCAGGCACCACACCACCTGTACGTGGCTGGTCTGCTCTGGTGACCCAAACCAGCATCGCTGCCTTGAGCTGCTCTGTTCTGCATAAATACAGCGACTGAGACTGCCGTTCCCCCAGAAACTTTAGCGCTGTGCTTCAGTGCACAGCACTCATCTACGGAGAGATTACAGAAGAAAGTTGCCATTCTGCCAAACAGTAATTGAATTTGTACTCTGCAGTTTGGTATTGAACTTTATGATAAATCTATTCAGTCACAAGGTTTATCTTTTTCATATGTTGTTTTCTGTCTGACTCCATCTAGAGTTCAGAAGGCTTTAACATGAGCATTCCTATGCCAGGCCACCCCGTGAATTTTTCTGAAGTAACCATGGCACAGGCTCGGAAGGATGTGGCTAAACTTGAAGAGCTTATTGATGCTCATGATGTTGTTTTCCTGCTAATGGACACCAGAGAGAGTCGGTGGCTTCCTGCTGTCATTGCAGCCAGCAAGAGGAAGGTATTGTGCCATACCTTGCTAATTACCTTGTCACTGTGTTTCAGCTCTTGCATGTCAACCAGCTATGTATACCTAAAATAACTTTATGGGAAATGGAAATATTTGACCAATCTTTTGAGATTGTGCAGAAATTTTTTCTTGTTTTCTGTAGCCTCAAAGATTCTGTATAAGACAAAAGGAGAATGCTGAAAGAAGGAAATAGAAACTTGTATCACAGAGTGGTAAAGGTTGAAAGAAACCTCTGGAGGTGATTTGATCCAACTCCCTGTTCAAAACAGGGCCAACTTGCTGCATGTTGCTCAAGGTCTTGTCTAGGCAGCATGTTTTGAGCATCTCCAAGGATACGTATTTCAGGGTAGTACTAAGAGAGTACTAAGAGGGTCATAATAAGGAGGACTAAAGCCATTACAGTAATGATTGACTGACAGGGGATGTGAATGGTAGAAACTTGTCTGAAACCACGTTTTCAAAGTGTATCTCAAAAGTGAAGAATTAGAAAGTGAATTCTGAAATTAAAGAGGTATGCCAGCACTGTTTTGGGCAAAAGTTGGTTTTTCTCCTTGTCTTATTGGAAAACATACTGTTGAGCTGAGCCAGTGCATCCAAACCCTGCCCATTACTCTTATTACAGTAGTGTTGAATGCTTCAGCTATTTCTTAAAAGTAATATCCTCATGTTACAGGCAAAGAAAAATGGAGAGGGCTGCAGTACATGAAGTTAAGATTCTACATTCTTTTATATATATATATATTTTTTTTTTTTTTTTTTCTAAAGTATCTAGAATCACAAAGGGTTTGGATTGCAAGGGGCCTTCAAAGCCCACCCAGTCCAACCCCCTGCAAGGAGCAGGGACATCTCCAACCAGATCAGGTTGCTCAGAGCCCCGGCCAACCTGGCCTGGAATATTTCCAGGGATGGGGCATCCACCGCCTCTCTGGGCAATCGGAAGCTTTATAGATTATACTCTGTATACGAGATCAGAGAGACTGTATGCATAATTACTTATGTAGTCAGAATGTTAAGACCTCTTTTGTGGCCAGTATACAGATCTGGTCAGATGAACCAGACTGAGAAATAAAACGTGAGCTTAACAGAATTTTTCCAGGAGAGTCAGGAGAGTGTATGGGGAGAAGATTTTGAGGCATTTTTTCCTGTTCTGCAAATCTTACTGAGGATTAGGTATGAATGATAGAGCCTTAGTGTGGCATCCAAACTTCTCCTGTGAAAGAATATTCTAAATCACACAGGATTTGGGAAGCAGCATCTTTCTCCATATTAATGCAGTGTTGAAAATATGGTTTTGCTGACGAATCCAAGTAAATTATCCTGAATGTTTACTTTCCTTGCTATCATGATGTAGACTTTAGTAAAACACCCTCAAGTGATCTAAATTCATTTAAACATTGTGCGGCTTTGTTTGCTCAGTTAGCACAAAATCAGCAATTGCAAGTATTAAGCTTTTAACCTGTCAGCTTAACCCCAGTGCACATCCTGTGTATTTTGTGGCCCAAATTTAATTATGTCCATAGCAACTTACTAAGTTGTGAACTTAACACAAGAGAGTAAAAGAAAACATACATATGACACAGCTGAGTCAATGTTGTTTCTCCATCTTTGATTTTTGTATTTCCTGGCCTATGTGATTTTTTTTTTTTTTTTTTTTTTTTTTTTTTTTTTTTT
>JAAGAY010011845.1:0-14399 GCA_011801015.1 Ardeotis arabs
GAAGAACCACCCACTGTACTCGAAGAGCAGGTTCGGGATCATCTGAGGAACCTGAAGGTGCATCTAAGTCCATGGGACCTGATGAGATCCATCCGCGGGTCCTGAGGGAACTGGAGGATGAAGTTGCCAAGCCACTGGCCATCATATTTGAGAAATCGTGGCGGTCTGGTGAGGTCCCTAATGACTGGAAGAGAGGGAACATAACCCCCACTTTTAAAAAGGGGAATAAGGAGGACCCGGGCAACTACAGGCCGGTCAGCCTCACCTCTGTGCCTGGCAAGGTGATGGAGCAGATTCTCCTGGAAACCATGCTAAGGCACACGGAGAGCAAGGAGGTGGTTGGTGACAGCCAACATGGCTTCACCAAGGGCAGATCGTGCCTGACCAATTTGGTGGCCTTCTATGACGCGGTCATAGCATCAGTGGACAAGGGACAAGCAACGGATATCATCTACCTGGACTTGTGCAAAGCTTTTGACACTGTCCCGCACAACATCCTTCTCTCTAAACTGGAGAGGCATGGGTTTGATGGATGGACCACTTGGTGGATAAGGAGCTGGCTGGATGGCCGCACTCAGACAGTGGTGGTCAACGGCTCAATGTCCAAGTGGAGACCGGTGACGAGTGGTATCCCTCAGGCGTCCGTGTTGGGCCCGGCCCTGTTCAACATGGCGACATGGACAGTGGGATAGAGTGCACCCTCAGCAAGTTCCCCAGCAACACCAAGCTGTGTGGTGCCGTTGACACGCTGGAAGGGAGGGATGCCATCCAGAGGGACCTGGACAGGCTGGAGAGGTGGGCCCGTGCCAACCTCATGAAGTTCAACCAGGCCAAGTGCAAGGGCTGCATCAAGAGGAGCGTGGCCAGCAGGTCGAGGGAGGTGATTCTGCCCCTCTACTCTGCCCTGGTGAGACCCCACCTGGAGTACTGTGTCCAGTTCTGGAGCCCCCAACATAAGAAGGACATGGACCAGTTGGAGAAGGTCCAGAGGAGGGCCACGAAGATGATAGGAGGGCTGGAGCACCTTTCCTATGAGGACAGGCTGAGAGAGGTTCAGCCTGGAGAAGAGGAGGCTCCGGGGAGACGTAATAGCAGTCTTCCAGTACCTCAAGGGGGCCTACAAGAAAGATGGGGAGAGGCTGTTCAGTAGGGCCTGAGGGACGAGGGGTAGTGGTTTTAAAATAGAGGGAGGTACATTTAGATTAGATATTAGGAAAAAAAATTTCACGATGAGAGTTGTAGAACACTGGAACAGGTTGCCCAGAGAGGTGGTGGAAGCCCCATCCCTGGAAACGTTCAAGGCCAGGTTGGATGAGGCTCTGAGCAACTTGATCTAGTTGGGGATGTCCCTGCTCCTTGCAGGGGGGTTGGACTAGATGACCTTTGAAGGTCCCTTCCAACTCTAACCATTCTATGATTCTATGATCTGAAACTTTTAACAAGAAAGAGGAGGTGACAGAGAGCATGCTGTATATTTTTCCAAACAATATTTAGAATCCATCTCAAAATTATCAACCAGATAAATAGAAAAGTCATCTTAGTCTATTTTCAGGCTGTATGAACTGTCAGTTCCCAGTAGCATTGCCCAGCAGTTCTCAGCTTCTCAGACACCCATCATGTATTGATACTACTAAAAGTAGCAAGTGTTACAAAATTAATATATACAAATAACAATGAATAAACAAATTAGAAATAATTTTTAAAAGGCAGATTCCTGTGCTTTGACTAGTACTTGTAGTTCTTGTAATTTGTTAGGCTCAGAAGTTGCAAGCTGAGAATTGTTTCTCCTAAAGTTTCACTTTTTTTTTTTTACTAACAATAAGGCTTTAAATAACAGTAAGCCTATTTTGTAACAAGTAACAGACAAAGATTCCAACACCTTTAAGTGTAAAGGTACAAAATCAGAAGGAGCAAACTGGGAGACAATAGCTTATGTGGACACAAATCTCAAAGGTTTTGGCTACCAGATTATTTTCACAGTAATTGAAAAGGCATTTTAAATTTCTCACAATCATTGATGATCCTTCGAGTGGTTTCTTCTATCTGATGAGCTGTTCTGACCTACCATTGAGAGATGTTTATGTTATGTATATGTGCTTATGGAGCAAACAGGGAGAGTTCCCACTTTGATGGTTATTTACCAAGAAAGTGTTATTTTCCTTCAGTTAACCCCCTTTATTGTGATACTTTTAATATTGTATATACTCATTCTACATTAATATTATATTAGAAGCTAATATTCAAAAGCCCTCCAAGTTTCCTTAATTCCTGTAAGCATTTCCTATTTATATCATACTATCAAATCATAAAAAATAACCCACCACTGTAATAATAATAAACAGGTATTTTTATGTGCCATGCCATGTTCTATGTGGGTCAAACCTTACCATAGTTTTAGATTTACCCATAAATTTACCCATAAATCAGTAACAGAGTTTCACCTTCCCATCTTCTAAACTAACTTGTTCTATTTAAAGAATGTTATTGCTTTCCAAAGTAATTAAAGCAATAACTTCAAGCCTTGTGTTGAGGTGCTTGAGTGACATTGCTCAATATTGGGTCAAAACTCTTAGGGGTGGACCTATTTTGAGAGCAGAATTGCCCTTAGGAACATGGAAATAGGGCATGCACACCAGTAACAATGATGTTATTGCAATGAAAATTCACATCAGAAATAAATAAATATTTCAGGCTCAACACAATGTAGTTCACGCAGCAAAATACTATGTTATCTTGAATATTTTACCAGTTTTCACAGTTGTCAGCCCCCCAGAAGAGTAAATTGGCTGTCTCATTGTATGAAACCCTTATCTGTATAACAAACTTAGAAAGCATAATGATGTCTTTCTTTCATCTATTTACCTTTTTTATTGTAGTATCACTTCGTGTGACTGTACAAGTGATTTTACCAGTGTTACATGATTTAAAAAAAAAAAAAGAAAAAAAGAGAAAGAAAAAAAGGAAGAAAATATGTTGAAAACATTTTACTTTTCTTTGCCCTAATTCTAAAATAAAGTAACTTAAATAGGACACTGACTGGCTTTCTGCTAGTGTGGAATCTAATGCCAAACACTAAAATTACACTAAAAAAAAAAAAGAGCAATAAAGTATTCATAGTTCCACACATAAGCTAAAGTTCCTTTTTATTTAGAGCTGCTAATGTTCATATTAATAAATACAAGGCTAAGCATCAAACAAAATTAGGAGGAATGTTTTTTTTTAATATTAAAACAATTTTATCCAAAGGAAGATGGGAAAAGCAAGAGGAATATTAAATATATTGTTTCAATAATTTGAAAACTTTGTTTCATTTCAGATATTATGTTTCATTTCAGAGCTGACCATTGCTCTCTAGGTAAGAAATTATATCATGAGGAGGCATGTCAGTGTGGGAGAAACTCATTGAGATTTTAATGTCTGCCTAAGACTTAATTTCTTGGAGGATTCATTTAGGTCTGCTTCCTTTACCTAACAGGACACCCTCACAGATGAGTGGATTTGTTCATCGTTAGGCAATAGTGAGAAAGGTAATTGGTACAAAAGTTTAATCTGTTTTCTTTTGGTGCAATAGTGGATCATCTGCTTTTGATTTGGTTGTCTTGTAACAGTAATGACATGACTACAGGAATGCATTTAAATATAAATGGCAAGCACTGAGAAATAAAAAAAAGCTGGCTGGGAAACCTCCAGAATTCATTCATTAATTAGCTGAAGAACCACAAAAATATATATCTGTCATCCTCACCCCCATTTCCACCTGAGCACCCTTCACCTTTTCCATTCTTCCCTTCTCATTGCTTTCTAATCTGAATTGGGCACACAAACATGATTGCTCTATCCTAAGCCAGATCTGTATGCAGTTATAACAGAAAAAAAAATACTGAGTTGGTTACAAGCAATTACTAACAAGTAAGTAATTATGTATTGTGTACAAACCCAAGCATAGGTTTCTCCTGCAGTTGCAAATTTAAAGCATTAAAACAAGCAGCTCCTTCACAGGATAATGGTAATAAAATGGCTCCTGGCACACTCTAAACCAAACAGAGCTGTCGAAGGCACTTGATATGTAAATGTCAGCTGGTTAATTTTCCTATAACTGATTTCCCACTGCCATTAGAACAGTGAAATAGTTTGTAGACAAAGTCTCAAAATAAAAATATTCCCAGATATACAAAGCATACTTTGTTTTGTATCTGTTGATTTTTTCAAGGTATTTGTGCATCACATCTTAAGGGTAAAGATAACAGAGGCTTAGAGCCATCAACAGGATCTCTCAATGCTGTCTTGCTGCATGGTGCATCTAAGCACAAAACAACCCAGCTTATTCATTGTGCCCAGCTTTAGGGAGAGTCGTTAGAACCAAACAAGATCCAGCAGTCCTATGGCAACCAAAGGCACTCACATCTATGAGGATCCTCTTGTAACCAGTTAACAATTGGTTTTGTTTTACAACTACAGTAATGAAGAGGGGGGAATGTACGGCTACATGTAAGGGAAAAAAAAACTTTCATAATTAGCATAATTAAATATCAGAAAACAGTGTCCAGAAACATAATGGGATTTCTGTCTTTGGAGGTTTTCAAGACCTGGCTGGACAAAGCCCTGAGCAACCTAGTCTAGATTTAGTGCTGACCCTGCTTGAAGCACGTTGGACTAGATAACTTCCAGAGGTCCCTCTGAACTTGAATAATTCTATGACTGTTTAAGTTGCATGCTGGCAAAATAATAGGATTGCCCTAATGCTGTACTGAGCCTAAAGCTGCACCTGTGTTCTCTGGTACAAGTGAAAAAGGACATTTTATGTTAAAAGAATAAATTGTAATAAGTTAACAGAAACAAAATCATGTTATGATTATGTTATGGTATGTCATGTTAACACCTCCAAATCTGCTTGAATTCCATTTCCTTTAAAAACAAAAAGAGGTATATCTAGTCTATAAAAATGCTGTACCTGTTCAGTGAGGACATACTTTAGACTTTTTCTTTGGATTTAGACTTTTTCTAATGGATTCATTCTGTTGTAGAAAGTGTGCACTATCTGTTGAAGATTCAAGTGCAGGACTGATTATTACTGACGAAAAGGCAGGAGCTCTGAGGGATGGATCCTCTGATGTGGCTGGAGAGCTGCAAGAGGAGGAAAGTTCTAACACTTTGTTTTGTCCTGGGAATACCCCACTAAAGTGGTCTTGTCAGTATTCTCTGTCACGAGCCTACAAATTCAAACTACTGAACCAGAAGTAAAAAGCATTGTTAATGTAAATCAGCAACAGGCTGAAAATTACTTTCAGCTGATCCAGAATCACATGTGAACAACAGCAAATTCATTCAACAGCTCAAAAAAACCAGCACAAAAACAAGGAAAGAAAACCTATACAAAAATCCAGAACAAAGCAGAAACCCCTGAAACCCAATGTTTTTATGTTGGTCATCTACTTTTGAATAAAAGTAACCACTCTGTTAAAAGCTTGAGCACAACCTTGACTCCCATTCATGTTTCATTATGTGAACTTCTGTTTAAAGGTTACTAAAATACTTATTTTTACTCTATACTCTGCATTATATAAATTACAGCAGTGACTTAAGCATATATGTCCAAAATAAATATGCTTCCTTATGTTATCTCAAACACTTAGTAAATCATAGTTGATAAATGGGCTGCTTATTGGAAGACAAAAACAGAAGTAAAAAATACTTCCACATAAAGGAGTTAGGAAACAATGATTTCAGGGATAAGTTATGAAAAGTTTCTCAAGGAGAATCTACATGCACATCTCCAAGTAGGTGATGTTGCCACTTAAAGGATCTGTAGCTGATTCTAACGTTCCTTCTATTCAAGCAGAAACAGACATCAGAGATAAATGGTGGAAGAATGGAAGAAATTAAGTTAGTTATGTGATTCAATTAATTGCAATTTAAGTTTTGCAAAATATAATTTTTAACAAATTAGGGCCTCAAAGGACCTAAGTAATGTTAAATCCAAGTCTTTCTTTAATCAAGTAATTCAGTATCGAATTTCCAAAGTACTCAGTGATGAATATTCTACAATTGGACTTCTCTACGTTATGTCTAGGACCTTGAACCCAGGTTCTCATGCTACAACATTATTAGTGAAGTTGACCACACTTCATAGGAAGTTGTCACATCTTCCCTCACTGGCCCAGAAAGCATAACCACTGCAGTCGTCACATTGCAGCATTTGACACAAGACAGTAGATTTGTGGAGCTCATTAAACTTTGTGTCTTAAGGATTATTTCTTTGTGAAGACAATTTTGAATTCTCTTCACTTAGAGAACACAAAGAGCAAGGACTGGATACAACGTTCACCAATGCAGTTTACCTTTCTTCTGGGCACTCTTCTTTCTCTGTTCCTAGAAAAGTCTTGTATTTAACAATGTTAAGAGCCATACTACTACACTGCCACAACTTACTAAAGGATAGCAGCCAGTCTTCCTCATTATTTGTTGCTATAGCACCTTCATATCATCTGTGAATTTAAAAGGCAAAATTGCAACCACATTTGCTAAATATCATTTCATCAAAAGCAAGTATTTAAGGAACTCCAGAAGAAAAAGTACTTGTCATTAACCTTACTAGGAACAGTTCCTTTTTGAGATCAGTCAGTGGACTAATTTTATGTGACATATATCCTCTTTGTTCCATACAACTATGAGCAAAATATTAGGCAATTTCAATACAGAGGTAAACTATTATTTCATTACAAGGGTTTCAAAACTGAAAATTTAATGTAATGTCAGTGCCACTTTCTTCCCAAACATAAAAATCTTAACTCAAATTAGGATTTCTTCCATAACTAAACATTTTAAGATTCTAGCATTCTCATATTACCTGCTTACACTTCTTCATTCTACTTACTTCTTTTTCTTTATTAACTTTCACCATCTGTTCATTTAGGCTTGATGTTCTTTGAGGAAATTTCCTTCCTTCAGAAACCTTCCCTAAAATACTTCTGGTTCACTCTCACTCTGACTTCAAAGGAAAATCTGAGTAGTTTATAGAATTGACAGCAATTATCATTCTGTTGAAGTAGAATAATCAATCTGTTGGACCAGAGGAAGTCCCTCTTTTTTTTAAAAAAAAAAGTTTGGAAAATGTCTTAAAAAAAAAAAATAGTTACTTCTACTAAGTTTTTTCCTCAACATTTTTTTTTAAGGATTCAGTTTAAAAGGTTATTATAACTCAGATATGAAGAAGTCAACCTTTATAAACTGAAGAACTGCCTTGGTTCACATTGTATTTTTATTAGACTGTTAACATTGCCTGAGGCACACCAGGTAAGTCAATATACAATACTTCTTGCTTTCTTTTTAAAGAGGTACAGTTAGTGCCTTCTGTAATGTCACTGAGGTTCAATAAGTTATCAAACCTGCTTTGCATAAGACATTACTCAGACATGCATTTCAGGTATTTCAGAATGACAAATAAATTCAGTGCAATATCCAACATACAGGAGACCTCTCATCTCGTGTTATTTTCCATTTGGACATACTTTATTTTTTCTACCATGCAAGAAAATCCCACCGGCGACAACGGGACTCCAAAGCAAAACAAGAAGAGAACATATAGTGAAGATCTCCAGTATAGACAGGGGAGGAAATTTTTTTCTTTGACTGATAAGGCTAAATCAACAACTGCATATGTCACATAGAAATATAGAGAAAATTTCATTCCAGGAATAAAACCTTCTGGGAGGCAGGCAATCTACACAACCTCTGTGACATCAGGAAGAGCTTTACAGCATCTTACTGTTCCTTTTATTTCCGAAGGCCTAACACTGGAAGGTTGGGACGGGTTTCTGTCTGCAGAAAAGCCATTCTGTTTGAAATATTGACTACTAAGCATTCATATTCAAGTGCTCATCGGGTCCGAGGTCTAGAGTAGTCAGTCTCTGGGGAGATTAAAGCTGTCTTTGTAGTTGCTATTTGACACCTTGAAGATATAAACTAAGATTTATTGAATAATATACGAAGCATTGAGAACAGAAATAATTTTAAAGGTTTTTAATATGTATAATTATTGTTTTTATTTATAGATTTTTGGCAGACAAAGTGGTCTTAGTAATACGAGGTACTGAAACTGCCAATATGTTTTCACACTGAAAATCTATAGGTATAACAGAAGCTATCTGCAGATAAATGACAGATTAAACCTGCAACGTACTCTTCAATTGTTTCTGATTATCAACAAACTTACTAGCTAAATGTTGAATAGTTTGTCATGCAAGTCATTCATTTAGAAAACAGTTTACTAAGAATGTACTTCGAAATGGTATCTATAATGCCATACATTTAGCTTTCTCACATCAGGGAATCACACTGTATAAGAGACAGACAGTGCTTAAAACAGAAAAAGTCACTTTGCATAAAAAATAAATGCAGAAATGAATAGTTTCAGATCATTAACAGTAATTTAATGATAACAGATTATTTCTGATAATCAAATAGGAGATGACATTTCAATAATTAGTAACAGAAACACATCAGAACAAATTTAAATCGTATTTTTACCAACACTTAGGTTGTTGTAGGAACCTGGCAAATGAGTTAAGAGAATTGTTTCTCAGATTCAGAATTTTAGCAGAGCTCTGTATAGCCATCAAACCAGAAAAATTCAAAATATGCATCTAAGTATTCTGCCTCTTAGTCACGCAGTAAAGGCCATTTTCATTCCTGGGAGGATCTCATTGACATCAGCTGAGATAAGTGAGTGCTGCTAGATTTTAATCATGAACCACCAGCCTCCTTTCTCTGTGCATTTCAGCTACATCGGAACCTCCAGAATAATGCCAGATACTCCAGAAAAAAAAAAAAAGATTCACAGAGCTACTGTAAAATGAAGACAAATTTTAGCTCTACCTACTTAAAATCAGTTAGAATGCCTTTTGTATGTGTTAATTGAGTGCTGAAATGATACCTTAATGCTCAAATACTTTAAAAATTAAGCTCCATTAGAGTATCAACAGTTTTCAAGAATTAACATCCTACTTAACTTCAGTCAACAAAAGCTGCTTGCTTAAGCTTTTATTTTTAGTTCTTGAACCTGTGCATGAAAAAATTTATTCACTGACAAGCTTCCCCACAAATGGTACTAATGGAAGGTTCCAAAAGGCATACACCAGACTTATAATGTTTCATAAAGGTCAAGTTCAGAAAGGGAGGGAAAATTTCTTATTTAATCTCCTCTATATCACAAGCCATAACTTTTCACGCCCGTTCGCCCATATTAGTCTGAATAAGTTAAGGAAGATGAAATCATTCCTCAGAAGATAATCTAATATCAGAATTTCTGTTCTCAGAAACTGACTAAGTGAGAGGTGCTTAGAGGCCTTTGTATATATATTTGGTTCTACAAAAGGATTTAGAAAACCTTGTTTTCCCAGGTCAATCTGATGGAATATAAATAAATTTTTAATATAAATGTATATAATATATTTTATAGAATATATTTTATATTTTTATATTATATATTTTATATAAATATATTATTATATTATAATATTTTATTTATATAAATGTAAATAAAATTTTGCCATAAAATTTCTGCATCATTTTGACCCTAAACATCTGAAAAGACCTACGAGCGAGGCATCTAAGAAGCCTGTCTATACAATCTTAGAGTATGACTCCAAATCTTTTGCTTTCCTGTTTCATATATTGGCAAATCCCAAAGCAAATATTGGAGACAGAGAGAGAGAGAGAACTTTAAAAAAGAAAAGTGAAGATGTATTCAATGAAATGTTCAACTTCCTATATCACGGCTTAAACTAGTTTCCACATGACCTTCACATGGAATATATGATTTTGCTGATGATCGACAAGAATTTATTGAAACCTCTGTTTTACCTAGGATATGAAACAAGGCATAAGACCAGAGGGCCACAAGTCTGACCAAGCATAAGAATTTCAGTAGGTGCAAATAAGAAAACTTTGTTTTTCATCCAGTGATAATTCTCCACACAAAACAAGAATTAAAGGGCATTGGCATATAGTCCCAAAACACTACTTATGCCTCTGCTTTATTCTGTCATGTATTTACCTATCTAGAGTCATTTATTTCCTTATACATTCCTTTGCCATTACATATTATACCTTAAATTAGGTCTTTAGTTCTGAATTAATCTTCAGAAGACTTCATAAATAAACAACTGTGGTTTATATGAGTTTTAGATGCATTTAGACAATTTTATTTCATCTGAACAAAGCTCATAATTCAATGTGTAATATAAAAATTCAAATAACAGTTTTCATCATAACAGATTGCTAACCCACAAACATTAAAAAACAAATATGCTTCAATGAATAATATGATCAAACACATAATTTAACTTCAACTACAACTGACAATGGGCAAAACAAAATTCACAAAGCAAGACAAGCATGCATTATATATCTTATGCATTTTGTCCCCAGTTGTTCTCATTGTTCTAAATAAAAGCAAAGTAATCTACTAAGAACAGAATCAACTGATGCCTGAAAAAGCCCTAAATTAAAATAAAAATGTACCGGTTTCCTGTCCCAGCCATCATCCAGTAATCAAAATTTCAGTGTGCGTCAGTAAGGAAAACAATAGCAAAAGCTATATCTCACATATTGATTATTCTGCATCTGAGGTCAAATGCTGCATTTCCTATTTGGTTGTTTCTTAGTCTAGACTTCCACTGACTTGTACATATCCCTACCTCTCAGCTCCTGTCCTCAAACGAGCAGTCCACTGTTTAGCCTGCAAAGAATAATATTTAAGGGCAGAATTCAAGAAGTCCAAGCTTTTTCTTCTATGAAATAAATACTCTACTCAACTATCCAGATTTCTTCTTAATGAAGCAAAACTCTGAGCCCAAAAATCAATACAGGATAGTGATGATCATGCACAGGTATATCCATCTGCTTTTTAAATTTCAAAGATCTCATTAACTCAAGCATAAAGATTATAAAGGTGAAAAAAAGGAACATACCTACAAAACACTGATTTTAAAATACTATTATGAATAATCCCAAGTCAAACAAAACAATTGAAAAAATAAAATAAAATAACTATTGAATCAGTTAGATTGTACAAACTTAAGGTCTCATTGGTAAGAAATAAATGGTTCATATCTTGATTTTTTATGTTTTTGGGGGTAAATTTGGATATTCACAGGGATAAACAGAAAGGCAAGGAGTTCAAATAGCTACAAATTAATATAAAAGAATGGAAAAAAATGTTGACTTGTTCCTCAGATTGCCTAAAATAATGTTACCTCTCTGTTTTAATTAAACTATAGAACTTGAAACTCTGGCACTTATGTGAAGTCATAATACTCTACGTTGCAATGTTATACAAAACATTTTAACACATCACCTATCATGTCTTAGAATCATAGAATGGTTAGAGTTGGAAGGGACCCTCAGAGGTCATCTAGTCCAACCCCCCTGCAAGGAGCAGGGACATCCCCAACTAGATCAGGTTGCTCAGAGCCCCATCCAACCTGGCCTTGAATGTTTCCAGGGATGGGGCATCCACCATCTCTCTGGGCAACCTGTTCCAGTGTTCTGCAACTCTCATCGTGAAAAATTTTTGTCTCCAGAGACAGGACATCAAATGCATCATAATTAAATGTATGTTCATAGCACATCGCACCTAATTCCGGATATTGAGATTACATGATCATCCACAGCACTTACCTTTCACTATGGAATCTGTAATTCAAATACAATAGTAAAGATTTTTCTTTTTTAATTAGTAAAAGCTAAGACTTACTTAGATGTTCTAACTGTGTTGATGTTCCAGAACAACAACCACAAAATGCCATTGAAATACATTAAAGGAAAGTAAACAAGGAAAAAATCCACAGGAAAAAAAAAATGAAAGTTTTCTCCGATATACAGAACTCAACTAATTACATAAAGGTATGGAAGAATAGCTATTTAAGCGCAGTTACCAAACTTGCCACTACTTTAGCAAGGAAGCAATGAAGATTGAATATGGGAGACATATCTGAAGAAAGACATTTTTGCTGTATTTGTGTGCATTGACAGGGTACTTGCCAGAATCCTAGAAAAACAGATTATACATTTATTTGTTGTGCAGTCTTTCCACAGGCTGCCATTTCAATGACATTTAACACTTCACACCACAAGGCAGTTACAAAAAGATACAACAGATGTTTGATGGCTTGGAGGGCAAGAGGGTCCAGACAAATGTTTTGATCTGGAGAAAGGAATCCTTTTCTCACCAGCAGCAACTATGAAATGAAGGAAATTGTTGAAAATGCTTTAGAGGGTATTAAAGTATCAAAAAGCAGGGGCAAAAATATAAACAACTTTTACAAAAAATAACTGCAGGATAATGTAGGTAGCTTATCCCTCAGTGCTGGAGAAAAATCCATCAGTTAGCCACTTCTGCTCTTTAAATGGAGTATGAGGCTAACATGCTTACAGATCTGGGGTTGCACTCAGAGAGGTTGTCAAACCAATAGATTAGGAATACAAAAGAGAAAATCAATACTAAAAAAATGAGAGCAGTAAAAAAGAAAATCGTTAAGAACAAACCAGTGCTCAGACTTGCAAGTGCAGGCTTGCAAATTCAGGACTATAAGTAGATTCTTCCCCTAGAGCTATACACAACTATTGCTGTGGTCTTTCAACTATCTTTCGTATTATTGCTTTCATAATTAGATGACAGAAGTGAAGCCAAATATCTGTTATGAAACCAGGTGAGAAAAGTTAACCAGAATTGAGGACTGTAGTCTTATTTAAACTACAATGGCAATTTACAACAGGTAGCCTTAACAGATTAAGTAGTTTTGAGTTGCTAAACTGTGAGATACAGTTCCTTTAAGGACCATAGGTCATCTTAACTATTTAAACAATTTCAACAGGAGAGCTGGTAGCGTTTTACAAAATGCTTGATATATGGATTCTTAAAGGATAAACTAGCATCTGCGGCTTCCTCTGATTTCAACAAACATAAAACATCAGACTTTGAAGTCCTTAAAGCTACTGATAAACTCCTGAAACCAGTTTGAATTTTCATTTTTCATTAAAAAAAAAAATCTATGGTTTGTACTCTTTATGCTGTTTATTCAAAATATTGCAAATCAGTCCAGAGCCCACAGTTGTGGATAAGCTAAACTCATTCTAAGTACTTGTCCTGTCCCAAATAGGAACTATAATGGAAGCTGCTCTTTTCTCTCACTCTTTTATAGCTTTGAAGCTTTGTTTGTTGGCCAAATGGGAGTATACATCATGTTTAATTCAGATATATGAAAAAATATATGACCAAGTACACAGTAAAAAAATCTCTTCAAAAGCATCAGCTATCAGGTAGCAAACAGCAGGTAAAGTACCATTTGGCAAGGTCTAAGCTTTAGTGATAATTCTACTATTTACATGTTCTAGATACATGTGTTTCTGCATTCTGAATTAAATTTTGATAACATCACAAAAACACAGTACACTATTATGGATCTCTGTAACAGCTAGCTCTAAGAAGCAATGTAAACTACTCCCATGAAGAGATCAAACAGTCTGCTAGGATTGTACCTATTAGGAATCTGAAATGATCAGAAAGGTTAGGGTGGGAATGTTTGAAGATACTGATTTACTATTCTTTGCATTGGTTCTTACTGAATTGTCACATCAGGCTGGGCATAATATGACGTGCTCTAACAGAATCTGACAGAGTATGACTAACACACTGCAACAGAGGCTGAGATGGAAAACAAAGCAAGCTCTATGTTCTCCCTGCCCATTTCTCTCTTGATATCTCCCATGTGAATGAGAAACTCAAAGCTTACCGAATAAAAACACTCACCTCAAATACCAAGTGATGAAAATTTCAGCCACTATGATTCTCACAACAGAGATTTCAAACAAATAAAAATGTAGTTGCTGTATGTGAAAATTCAAACAAATCTTAAGAGGGAATCTTTGTCATATTAGCAGCTGTTGTACGTATAAACTTGATTCAAAAACACTGAATAATTGTGAATATATGTTATGGTACACTATTAAATTAACAGAGTCATATTTTTCCTTCTTCATAGAACCCTTCCTCATTTAGTATACAAAATGGATGGTACTCATTTAGTGAACAGTTATTTGATATGCTGTTCTTTCTTCATCATTAATTGGATAGCCCTAGGCTTTAGATATCACATATTATTTAAATGCTGTTCTGATGACAAAGCTATTAATTTCCCCATGTGACTTTCTATGCCACTCATTATTAGAACATCAACCAGAATTTCTGTCGAATTCAGTTGCAACTGCATATTAGTTCTGAGAGTACCATCAGGCTGGCACCCAGGAAACAAGGAAGACGTAAAAGAAACTCAGGGTTTGTGTTTGGGTTTGGGGTTTTTTTTGTTAAAAAAAAAAGAAAAAAAAAAGAAAAAAAAAAA
>JAAGAY010011847.1:0-10302 GCA_011801015.1 Ardeotis arabs
AAGATGTTGAATAGGGCCGGACCCAACACGGAGCCCTGAGGGACGCCACTCGTGACAGGTCTCCACTTGGACATCGAGCCGCTGACCACCACTCTCTGAATGTGGCCATCCATCCAGCTTCCCATTGCTTGTGAAGACAGCACTTGAAACTTTCATTTTTTTAAACAACAAAGATTGACAGAAGCTTTATGGCAGGCAGAAATATAAACATCTTAATTTATCAATTTAGACATATATTTTATACATGCAATAGGCCCCTCCAGGTTTTTCCATGCACACTCTCCAGACTTGGAACAGCATTTCAATTTCACTTTAAAATGATTACAGTAAATAGCACTGTTTCAGTCATGCTGACTTACAGTTACACACTTGGTCCTATGCTTTAGTAATTTAATATGCTGTTTCAAATCAATTGCTTGTATTTTATCTATTCCATTTCACAGAGACACAATGCACTAAGACATTAATACTGGCAAAATAATTTGGAATTATCAAATAGTACAGACATAAAAATGGACACATCACAACTGCGTCTTTTAATGGGAAATTAAACAATTATTATGTAATTAATACATTGCTGGATTATCTTTTTCCTTCTCAATTCTGTTATTTTAATGTGTAAACATATAAGTAACATGTCTTACCAGAGACGGTCAGCATTAACAGCGTCATCGTACAACAAAATATATAGGCAAAACCCACCAACCACCAAGGCATGGAATGTGGACACTGTCCTGAAAAAGAGAGCACAGTCACCAGGAGGTACTGCCGTTCACAACTTTCTATACTGTGCTTAAGTTGGGATGTTTCCAAAGATATTCTCAGCTGCATCCAGATACCTCTGTGGAAGACAATCATCTCCTCTTTACACTACACGCAACCGCTTATACAATAACAGGTGGGAAAAACACTCAAAAAAAAAGGAATCTATTAGACTGGAGTGGGGGAAGGTGTTTTATAGAAAGTAGGGTCTTAAAGTAACCGAGATCTAAATTTTCCTCCAATTATCCCATATATTAACGAATCCTTAAAGACAATATGACATCCAGTTCTCTAACAAATACTTACTGTATTGCCTCATTTGTTGTAAAATCTGTATGCATTTCATATTCAGATTGGCCCACAAGTCCTGCAGCAGCAGGTTTCTCCTTTCATGTACCAACCAAATTAATAGATGACTCGGAATAAAGCTGCAAGTTCAGGTTTTGGAAAGAGGGGTATTAAATGAAAAAAAAATCCTATTGAGGAAAGTTTCAGAAAGAATTCCTAGTGTATTTGAAGTAGATACTGTTTTTCAAAGAGAAAACTTGTATAACAAAAGGTTGTAGCTGCCTATCTGAGTTATACAGCTAGAGGTTCATATGAACTAGCAGTTCACAGCTTCACCTTATTTTATACTCCTCTTGTCCTATATAAAATCACAGTAATCAGAGTTTCCTTGTCCACCTTTGGGTACTAAACATTTTATTCCAAAGATGCCAGTCTCAAGTATGCAGGCTGTACACACACTGTAGATAAACTCTGCATGTTAACAAGCACTTGAAGAGAATTACCTATTTACAGAGGCCCTGGCAGGGTTTCTGCCAGCATGCAGGCCAGGGCCATTCCTGCCCTTTTGAATCTACATGTATTCTTGGAAGGTAGAACAATGCAATGGGCATAGGTCCAAAACGTGTAACCTTGTTCCTCTGGCCATGGGTTTAACACTGCTATAAACTGCATCTGTGTAGCTACTGTCTGCTTTCCCACTTTTTGAAGCGTGACTAGGAAAAAAAGGAAAAAAAAAAAAAAAAAAAAGAAGTGCCAAAATCGCTCTACTGAATCATAGATACTGTCTGAAAGATGAGAATTCCAAGTCTGATGCTGTGTAATCAGAAACACCTTTGCACCGTATTCACAACATTAACAATGTGCACACAAATGTATAGATGCTGTTAGTTATCAGTGTTGTCTTTGTATATAATGACTAAATGTACTTGGAAGTTATTAATGTTTTAAATCTGCATATGTCCCTCTCAGGAGTCTAAACTCTACCATGCAAGATTTGAAGAAAATGTCCTACTTCCAAGGGAAGACTTCAGAAAGACATAGTTGGTTATAATCCCTAGTCTGTTTCTACAAGTTATATTATCATATATTGGCATTAGAAGATTCTGTAACTTTTCATAAAATAAGTCTCTATTTACAATTTGTTTAAAGAATGTCATCATGCTATTTTCAGCAGTTTTTTCAATAGTGCTCAAAAAAATAAATGGAAATTAATATAATATGAATATCAAATGTAACAAGCTTGATGAGAACATTTACTAACCACTGTAGCACAGGCTGCTGGGGTTTTTTTCCTTTTTTTTTTAACAAAGAAAAAAATGTAGTTTTCAGAATTTTAATAATAATTAATAGTTTAATTAAAACGTCTACTCTTGCAACACAGATTTAACAGATAGCTAGGAACTTGGCTTCCTTTTTAAAACAAAGCATGGCATATAATATTAGTGTTTGAGAAACACCTGTGATTTTTGAACTTCAGGAGAGGCTAATGCTGAAAGAAGTAAAATTTGTCCTAGAATATAGCTCATTAGTTTACAGTTGCAGTTTGTCTTGGGAGTGGCTGTTTATCCAAACCTTAGTATTTAGAATACAAGCTATACACAAGCAGAGTGCTTGAACTTAGAAGTTTCTCCACAGAAGAGGGGACAGAAGAAGGGAAATAGTGCAACACTCCATTTTAATATGGAATCTAGGTCAAGCTATCAAGCTCCATACATTTCCTTGAAGTTACTGTCAAAGCTTGCTCCTTTAACTCCACATTAAACTGCAAAGAAAAAAGTTGCACTGATAAATTGCACACTTGTTCCTTTATTATTGAATATATACATTTTCACCACTGCTTAACAGCAGTACAAACATGTATTATAGAAGAGGTGACAGGAAATTTATACAACAAATTAAAGAGCTGTACTGCATCTGTGTCGAAGTATAGTTTTTAACTCAATTTGAGCATCTGCATACTTGAGATTCCAGAAGGAATTACTTTATTGATTCTTAATTCTTGGAAGGTCAGAATAAACAAATTGACAGCATGCAAAACACTCCAGAGCTGCAGCTCAAATGCTTGATTACAAAACCCTCCAAACTGTAACAATGTATTTCCAATGCTACAGCTCATTTCAGGCACATGCCCTCTTCCAGACCCAGCTGAGCTGATAAAAATGCATAACCATCCTCTCTGCCAGTTTCCTTCAGGACTGCCAACAGAACCACTTGCGTGAGCACTCCCTACGCCAGTTCAACATAGGACAAAGCAACAACCATCTAATTTTAAATCATTTAAGTTAATCCAACTCATTTGACTGGGAGATAGTAACTTTACCTGCACAGCTGCCTGCAGAGTACATACATGTCTATCTAAACTCTCTGAACACACAAGATACTCCCTTGGGGTGTCTTTTCATTTTGGTGAAGCACTGGAGTGATGAGGCAGTTTGACAAAACACTGTGTTCAGTTAGCGGAGTTAACAGTCTTTGTAGAAACACGAGCACAGTTCGCCTTTCTTACACTTCATGCCCTACTCAGGTATAGCATCAACAAGCTGTTGATGAACGATACTTATGTGTTTCATGCCTTCCTACTCCAGAACTGGATGTGGCACTGGACCACAACTCGCCTGTGTGCTTACATCTACATCCTGCTATCAACCCCAAGAAAAAATGTGGAAAGAATTAAAAAAGGACACAGTTTGGAGTGCTGCATCAACTCGTGTAGTTAAACACCTTACTACAAAGTAGCCCAGAGATTACAGAGCAGCTTATTTGCAGCACACTTGCGATGCATGAAACAATTCATATGTTATTATGCAAAGCACCACAACTTAGCATAGCGCTACCAGGGATGGGATAAATTCTCAGAAAGCCTATTATGCAATTCAAGGATCACTTGATGTGGCTTAGAGACAAAAGTTCAGCTCCAAAATGGTTAACACTATAGTTTAGTTGCCCTATCTGCCTCTATTGTTGATTGTAACATAGAGATAAACCTAAGCTGCTGTGATACCATGAACTGGCCTCCTACAAAGTTGTTCTGGTAGATAAGTGATTATTCAAAGATCAAACTGAAGTTAAGATGGTGCCTTTAAGAACACTGCAGGTGGACATTTGCCAAATGGAAGGGCAAGACTATTTGAGTTGCTAATGCTGCCTAGAACAATGGAAACAAGTATCCACCTGATATTGCCTTTAAACAGCACTGAGGAAGAACAGTGATATGACTAATGCATTTTTGAGTGCAGTGACAGCCATACAGTACACATTTTTGAGCTTCAAGTTTGAGAAACATCTTCAAAATATTTTAAAGTTGGAATAGGCTACTCAAGCATACAGTTATACTGCATCTATTAATTTCAACCGGAGAAGCTTGTGTACTATATATACCCTTTCAGAGTAGTATATTGCAAATAAAACCTCAGTGATCATCCCATTTGTAATTACTACCATATACCCTATACTCCTCTTTATGGCTTAAAGGAGAAGAAGGTGCTCAGGCAAGAGTCACAGGCTTGAACAAGTTTCTAACAGTGCTCTGTCTGAGGAGACAAGTGTAATGCTGGTAGATCCATCCCAGTGACAGAACTGCAGAAACAGAAAGGGAGCGAGGAAGGTTTTTGAACTGAATTTCCACAACTCCTTCCTGAACACGTACCCTGTGTCTGTCATAGCTCCCGCCTCCTCTTCTTGCAGTCTCCTTCCTCACCAACACATAGATGTACCTGTCTAACCCTGCCTCACTCCAATACTACACCAAAGATTCATTGAATTTCTTGGAAAACTAACTCATAAAACAAGTTGCAGTGTGGTAGGACTGGGAGAACAGAGAGAAATTTGCTTTGCACCCAAAAGCATGACCAGACATACACTAGTATTTAGATCATGGAATAAATTGCAGTAGTTTTGATTTTCATGTAGGTTTGGGGGAAGGGAATTTTGTACCTCTTCTCTTTACTAGATGCGTCACAGAGAAGCCATTTACAAGTAATTCACTTCAGCTTATCACCCCTCACCAGTCACTATCTTTCACTTGGGCATCACTGTCTAACAAAGTGTTTAATGTACAAGTGTTTGTAATACTATGTGTTCAAGAAGAGGCTTCAGCATTTTACATTCAGCATTTGTCAAGTACCTAGAGCGGTCCCTCTAATCTTTACAGATATTTAACAAGGTTTTCTGCAGTTTTATACATACATACACAGGTAGCTCAGATGTTGGCAATTTCAAGTAGGTCATTAGCTGTAGTTTGTTTTGAACACTCTACCTTGAATTCCATTCGATCTTCCTTTTTTGGCTGAGATTGTTAAAACCAGGTGTTATTCGTGTTGACACCCAAGAACTTAAAACATGGAACAGGAGCTGAAATACAGTAAAACTAGCAACAGCAAGGCAAATAGTCAGGTTGCTAAAGGAAGCCATTGTTCTTCAGCCTGTGAAGAGAAGCAGAAGGTAATTTCAGTTTAGTCTCCATTTAACTATTTTAAGCAGTCACTGAAAGTGTTTTTGAGAGCTAACTTATCAAGAGAAATATTAGTCACTAAAAGTTTCATCCTGTTCAGCATTTCTACTTAAGCCTTAGCAGTATAAAAGTATCCCCAAACTTTTTATATAAAAAGTTGCATTTTGGTGTTGGGATTTTTTGATATTTGCATACTACACATTTTCCTTGCCTAAAGTCACCTGTATTTTATCTAAATGGAAAGGGCAGGGAGGACTACTGACCAGTAGCCAGCAAACACTGGCTCAGAAGCCTCCACTCCTGTCCCAACAAGCTCCAAAGTTAAAACTCATCTCATTCTCACCAGATTGACTGCTGTTGATGGGATTTTAAAAACCAGCAATGAAATCAGAGAAGTGTAGGACAGAGATTTTCAGGTCAGCCTCAGGAAGTAATAGCCCCACTGCAACCTTATGTTTGTATACTTTACAGACAGAGTAGTTCTGAATTTGCACTTTGTTCACAGTTGAGGGCTCACTTTGTAACAGCATGCAGGCTACCATTTTTGAGCTTTTCTCTTCTTCAAGTGAAAGTCTAAACTTTGCACAATTTCAGAGCACACTGAAAAGCTTCCTATCATCAGAGCTAATGCACTTTTCAGATGCTGGATGTTTAGCTATTTCACGAGGTACAAAAAAATAGCTAAATAATTCCAAACATAAATGTCAGTCATTTCTCCTGAGTCGACAGTATTATGCAAGGCAGAATGATACTTCCCCAGAAGCCACAAACTTCTGACACACATCTCCAGTTTGACGGTGTTGTGAAGTGTTTTGTAACCTTTGCCAGTCTTGGCATATAAACTCATAAAAAGTCAATTTGTATTAAGTTGAAGAGAAAAGGGAAAAAAGCCAAATGGCTTCATAGAAAATATTTAAATAATTATTTTAATAGTCATTTAAATAACTGCTGTCACTTACTTTAGTTTTACTGAAGAAAATATCTAAAATAAAATGAAGACTTAGAGGCTACCATAATTTGACATTACTGTAACAACCTAATGGTCAGCAAAAACTGATACAATTATATAATACACTTATGTCCACCTTTAGTTCACATGTATTATAGAATGAGGGAACACGCCTTGGATTTTTTAGATTGTATCTGCATTGCAGATAGAAACAAACTTGAACTTCAGGGAGAAAAAAAAGAATAGAAAGAAAAGTCCACCAGTTAATAACTTAAAAAAAATTAAATATAATATTCTCACATTGTAGTGTAAATGATGAGTATATTGAAACATGGTTTGCATTTAAACTTAGAAGTTTAACAAAGGGTATTACACAGAGATCAGGAAAACGTTCATTGTCTTCAAAGATGTAGAAGCAGAAGGTTCAATGATCTCAGACTTTTTTCCCTTCTCCTCTTTCTTATCTTCCCTACCCCCGGCTCCAGAATTGTAGAGTAAAAAAAAGAAAGTTAATTATCTGGAAACTTCCTCTCACTAGTACCCACAGTAAAAGCTACAGCTATACAAGCAGAATGCAGGACAAAAACAAGCAGATTTGCTGAGTGAAACCTGCATCCATATGAAATGGATTTCAAGTCTTTCCTTCAGACTAGCCGTAATCCTGTCCTAGGAATTCCGCAGCTGTTAGGTTGTATTTGATGTGCTCTTCTGGCCTATCTTCCTGCTCAGTTTAACCCAAAAGGAATCTGGCTTGCCTGCTCTGGGACAGCTACACAACATAAACCAAAGGGCGCTAAGTGGAGGGGATCAGGAGATTCAGTTCATACACACATTTTTACTGCAGACTAAAATTTTAATGTACACACACTGCAGTGCATTGCAACAAACTCTGGTTCATTCCAGTTGTTTATCTGATGACCTGTTCTGGTTCAGCAGTGTACTAGTCTTGCATACTTTTTAATGTTAGTCTATTAAAACTTCCAGTTTCAAATACTATCCTGAGTATTCAGTATTCTCCACATACTTTTTACACTGTTCTCCGCATACTTCTCCATTTGCCTCCACTGACCAAGAAACAAAATACAGATCAAATTTTATGCACTTTTTACACAGTGTAAAGTACTAGAGACAACAGGTGTTAAGCCTGATTTTCTAAAACTTTTCCATTTGAAGGAATAAAACAATCAATTCAATTTTATATCTTCCAGTTTAAACTCACTGATAAGCATTGTATGGTGCCCATTCCAGATTCTACTCCTGGGGCCAAAACTGTTGTTATTACATCATCTTATTTGCAATAATCAAGTCCTCCCTTGGACCACGTAAGGAAAAAAAGAAATCAGTTGGTTTAATTCCTAAAGTACGTGACAGAAGCTAAAATGCATGTTGAAGACAATTCTCTTAAGAAAAACAGCAAAACCACTGAACATCAATCACACCTACTTCATCCTTTTGACTACAATATAGCTATTCTTATGATGCTACCAATTTTATTCGCCTGCGATGACTATAACTAGTACCTCTAAGTTTCAAAGTCATTGACATAATCTCTTGGACAAAAGAAATCCATGTTTTGTTTTGTTTCCTTAGCACCAGATGATTTTATTAGATAAGTAATGTTTCAGTGCGTGACAGGTGTTCATTTTAGAACAGGAGGTTATGGAATTAAACAAAAAAAACTTCCCAACCATCCCTTGCAAGAAAATAATTAGAAGAGCTAACCTTTCTTCTAAGGAGCCTGTACAGGGAATTCATTTTAAGAAAAATCAGTTGCGTGGAAAGTGCACAATCTGACTTTCAGAAGTAGTGTGTACCTACACTTCTCAGCAGTTCTAGCAGCAAGTACAGAACCATGATGCCAGCGAGGGAGAAAGGTATGATGGCAGCAGAGAAGAAACTAGTCACTCAGCCTCTGTGGTTGGTCTCACAGATACTCATAAGGGTTTTGCAAGACTGATTTCAGAAGGTAATTTCATATATGCTTATCAAAATGCTGTTTAAGTACATTAAGCACCAAGTCCAGGAATAATTTCATGTTTTACTCAGGCAAATTAAGAGTGCTGTATTTTAATTCAAGGACCAGGTGTAAACACAGTGTTTCATGTGAAATGGAAGAACAGTTCAGCTATTGTGGGGCCCTGCGCGGCAACAAGCTATACACATTTTCTCATATCTCTAAGTTGTTTTCAACTATATCCTCTTTAACATGAAAATTAACTGTTGTCTACCGAAGTTTCTTTTTATGCAGAAGAAAAAAAATATTCATGCTGTTGAGCCAAAGTTATCACTTAAAAGAAACATAATAAGTTTCTGATTATATATTATTTCTTTGCCCTGAGGACAATGGCCAAAGTTACTCAGTCAAAAGCGGCTTCAGCTACACTGTTTTTCTGCCCCAGTATGTTCGTATAGCTGCCCAGCAAAGTCTGATCAAGATACAGAACTTCATGGATTATATATGAGCAGACACTTTATCCTCCAGACTGCATAGTCATTGATTACCATTCAGTCAGCTGATACGGTTTTTGAGTTAGTGGAAGGATGGGTAGGGAAGGAGGTTTAGTGTAACGGCTTTGTAATTCAGGAAAAAAAAGTACTATATCCAGGCTGCTTCTTCACCATTAGTGTTCTAGCTGTGGACTTTTCCTGGCTTACCCAAAGTTACTGTCTTAACCGTTCAGTTAGACAGTAATTACAAATTATCAGAACTTCACTCTTGCAGCTTTTCAATGTAGTCTTTAGGTAAATAAGTATCAGCAAACACTTGAAACTAACAATTTTCAGCAAAGTATTGGTTACACATGTCTAGCACAGTATCAAACTGCTGTATTGACCCCAGTAATTTTGAAAAATCTAATAACATAGCTTTTCAATCATACTCACTAAGAACTGGAAATATGCTCCTTTCATCTGCTATTAACATGCTGTGGTTTTCCTACAATTGTGTTTCTACTTGAAATTAGAAGAAAAAACAAACCCAATAATATTAAAACTCAAGATTCATTCACCCCCAACATGAAACCATTATGAACTTCTGCTAGAAACAAGTAAGCACTTAACTGAAAGACAATAAAGAGCAGAAGAGTTACCAAGCGTCATACAATCAATGGCATTTAGCATTTATGTTCTTGTTTCACTGTTTTCACATCAATTTTTCACATCATAAAAATAAGAAATGCAACTGTACTGTATTGCAGTAAGGAGGTGCAGAGAAAGGTGGAAGGCCCACAGCCCTTACTTTCTTCAAGGCTGGATTTCAAGATTAGTTGGATCAATTTCCAAACAAGATTACAGCCTCAAGCTGCTAGTGATACCAGGACATCCCGTTCAGCCCTGTGCTCTCCTGATCTAGTTAAAACTGAAAGCCAAATCCGATCATTGTAAAACTAGCCGGGCTAATTTGCAAAGAGCAATGTTGGACTACTGACTGTTTGCACATTTCATAATCAGCCTTGTAATAAAACATCTGCAGTGCTGGAGCTGGTTCTGAATGGCAGTTTCTACCGCTCCAACGAGACAGACGTACTGCGTTTGGTACCCTCCTCAGCTCAGTAAGCAGCATTAAGCAGACACACAACAAAATTCGAGCTACTCGCAGCTTAAGCTATTCCCTTCTCTGTAAGGTTAGTCACACCCCAAACTCGCTTTGCTTTCAGCTCGTGAAACACGCAAGCAGGTAGCAGATTAGGCGCGCTGCTTACAGCGACAGGGTAAACAGGGCGAGCCGCGCGCTGCGGTACCCTTTCCTTCATCGATCTCCCCAAACCCTGCAAGAACTTTGCAGTCGGAAAGCAACAGGGAGGGGAACTGAGGGGTCGGGGGGAGGGCGGGTAGGAAGCCGCCGGAGCGCGGC
>JAAGAY010011849.1:9419-106338 GCA_011801015.1 Ardeotis arabs
ATAGCTGTAATGTTTCAAACATGTACATGAGGTCAAGTTTGTAGTCAGAATTACTGCTTGCTAGTACAAGTACTTACTACTTACTTTGCCTGTACTGGAGAAACTGATACATGTGGAAAAATTGGGTAAGCCTTTGAAAATACAGCTGGTCTTCAGACCCTAAGGTCTGTCTGTTATTTTCCAGTTGGCACCGGTTGGTTGAAGAAAGGACAATTCATTCTCTCGTCCCTGAAGTTGTAAGTTTGGGTCCACTGTGGGACAAAATGGTATTTTAAATCTCTTATGTAGCAGAAGGGCCTGAGGCAATTAGGGCAATATTTCCCAAAGTGGAAAGTACCTTTGGACATTCTGTAGCACTGCCTGCATTGCTGAAAGTGATTCTCTGCTTGCACAGACAACTGCATCACAAAATTTTCGCAGAAATTAAGCAATCTCTGTCTTTGAACTGTTCATACTTTTATGCTCCTTCCTAATTGGAAGGCAGTTTCAAGGCTTTTTTGAGGGTGAGGGGATGTTGAGGAAGGTGGACTAGAGGCATTTTTGTTTGTTGCTCCAAAGGAGACATAGTTAAAGGTCCTTTTTGAAAACGTGCAACCTGTCTGTCTCTGCTTAGCCACATATCTCTCCATCCTTGGAGATATATCATCTCTATCCTTGGAAATATTCAAAAGCCATTTGGGCATGGTCCTGGCCAGCCCTCTCCAGGTGGCTTTGCTTGAGCAGGGGAGTTGGACCAGATGGATCTGCAGAGATCCCTGCCAGCCTCAGCTGCTCTGCGATTGTGTGGCTCTGCGGAGGATGGTGACACACCAGACAGGGAGAGCAGCACAGCGCTGGCGCGGCTGAGGGGCAGCTGCCCTGCCCTTTGTACCGAGCGCTGTGATCACCTTAGCAGCAGTGTCACTGTGCTGCCATGGGGTTTGGTCCCTGGTCCCTCTAGCAGAGCTGGCTTGAGTCTGCAGCTCCTCCGCAGCCGGCATGAGGAAGACATCAAAAAGCTGGACTTAAAAAGATGTACAAACTGTCTGGCACATGCTGCTGTCATTCCTTGGTGGTGTAATCCCTTCTCTATATTAGGGTGTGGGCCCAAGTTTAGCTAAGGGCAGGACATGCATTAACTCTGCGATGACGGCAGGTCTCCGGAGGCCGGGGAGAAAGGTAAGAACCCGGGGAGGTGTTAAGAGGGAAGATACTGGGTGGAGACAGGATCATAAAAGAGCTACGTGAGAGATGAACCCACACACATTAAAAAAATAAAAACCTGGAGGGCCTTCTCCGGTAGGCACCTCTCACCCTGTCCAATGCCGGGGCTTCGTGTCTGTGGTGTCAGGTGCTACCTTGCATCAGGCATCCTCATCCCACCATAAACTCAACAAAAAATGCAGCTGATTTTGTCCCAAGCCTGTTCACCAACTGATATTAAATGAACTGGATGCTTTTATTTGGTGTTCTGGTTTTACTTAGTGAGGGGGACTACGGTGGCAGCTTCTGTAAGAAGCTGCTAGTTGTTTCCCCTTTGTTCAGTGGATTCGGCCAGGCCTAGCGTAGACCTGCTGCTGGCCAGGGCCAAGCCAATTGGTAGCAGAATGTTCCCTCATAACACCTCTGTGATAACATATTTAAGAAGGAGAAAACAGGAAAAAAAAAGGGGGGGAAGAAGAAGTGAAGAAGCTGAAGGAGGGGGCAGAGAGGGGGAGGCGCGAGCCTTCTGGGCCTTGTGGCCCTCACCCTCTGGCCTCCCGCCGGGCGGCCGACTGGGCCCAACTCAGCCCGGCCCGGCTGCAAGAAGTGGAGAGGAGATGAGATGTGAAGAGAACCTGAGAGGCGTCTGCCTGAGCCGATTGTGAAGAATTTCTTGTGAGAGGAACGGCTGCAGATGCCAAGGTCAGTGCAGAAGCAGGGGGAGCAGTAATGCTGCTCCTGGCCGAGATTCCCCTGCAGCCCGTGGTGCAGCCCATGGTGGAGCAGGCTGTCCCCCTGCAGCCCACGGAGGTACATGGAAGAGGAGAGATCCGTGGAGGACTGTGGAGGATCCATGCAGCCCGTGGAGGACCCCACACTGGGGCAGGCGGATGCCTGAAGGAGGCTGTGGCCCGTGGAGGGCCCGCTGGGGCAGCCTTTCTGGAGGGACTGCACCCCGTGCAAGAAATGACCCACGCCAGAGCAGTTAATGAAGGACTGTAACCCATGGGAGGGACCCCAGTCTGGAGCAAGGGAGGAATGTGAGGAGGAAGGAGCAACATAAAGCAACAAGTGATGAACTGACCATAAACTCCATTCTCTCTTCCCCCCTGTGCTGCTCCATGGGGGAAGGAGGTAGAGATAATGTTAAGCCTGGAAAGAGGGAGGGGTGGGGGAAAGTTACCTTGTTCACTTTCTCGTTATCCTGCTTTGGTTTTAATAACAAACAAATAGTTTCTGCAAGTTGAGTCTGTTTTGCCCATAACGGTAACTTTAAGGATCTCTCCTTGTCCTTCTCAAACCTCGAGCCTTTTTTCTTATATTACCTCTCCCTATTCTGTTGGAGGCTGAGGGGAGTGAGTGAGAGACTGCATAGCTTGGTCCTGAGCGGGGCTAAACTGCGACACTTGGGAAAAAAACAAACAAGAAAACCATATGGATTCATACAGCAGTCAGAGGAAGGTTTGGCAGTTGCTGGATTCACCCAGAACATTGCGGATGCAGCTACGATCTCCTTCCACCGATGGGCTGAAACTGGCTGAAGGAGGCAAGGGATGCAGATGCTTGACTGTCTGGCTAGCCTGGTGCTCCCTAGCCCGGAATCTGCCTCTGTGACCCTTCACGCTCTGAAGAAAAGGTGGAATGGCTCAGATCGGCACATCTCACACCAGAGCATCCCAGTCCCGCTACACTACTCGCTTTGGTCATGCTTCCCACCCCCTCTGCTGAGCCAGTGCCAGCCCTTTCGCAGCCACGTGTGAGAGGTTTCAGTACCTGGCTGGGAGCCACTTGGATTTTTTGCTCTATCTGTCTGCCTGTCTAGCCAGCTAGTAGATAAAGGAGCAAATTATTGTGGAGCATCTCATCACTGTCTGTAAACTCCTCTGTGGTGTGTACCCAGCCCCTGGCACCCTGGAGAGAATGGAAACTAATTGCGAGAGACTCATTGGGCACCTGGGAGGGAAGAGGGATGAGTTGCCACCAAGACCACACTCATCTCCTTCCTTCTGAGCTGCTGATTGACAGCAACCTGTTACTGCTGGGAATTTGTCTTATACATGAATTTGTACTTTGAGAATTTTGACTCTTTTTTTACTGAGTGAAATATTTGCAGTCATTGTGGCTGCAGAGAAAAACTTCTAGGCTTGATCTGCTCAAAAATTTGAGGTCAAATAAGGAGAATCAGCATTTATTATCTTCTGTAAAAAACTTTTCCATTTGGAGAGCCTGACTTGTGATTTTTAAATATCCCAGAATAGCTATATTGTGCTTTTTGGCTAACAGGGCACTTTCAAAAAACAGTTGTTGCAAAAAGAAACCTATGTGTGGTGAGTCACTACATGTGTTGCTTTTTTTTCCTGGGTTTGTGCTTCTTTGCTTGCTCTTTGGTTTATCTGGCTGGTAAGATTAGGAGCACTGCAGGGCAGGGAGGGTCCCTGTCTGTATTTGCACTGTGTCTTGGCACTTGTGAAGGAAGCGAGTAATCACCACCCATGCTGCTTTCATGTCTACTTGCACAATAGAAATAATTAATAGTAATAGCAATGCTTTGCCTATCTGCGGCTCCTTTCATCTGAAGGCCTTAAAGTGCTTGACAAGCATTAATTAAATTAGCTTCCAAATACCTGGAGAGGGAGTCAGATATAATGATCGCCACTTTGCAGATGAGCACACATGAGGAGAAGCGAAGGCTAACTGAGTGCTTACAGTTAGTCAGCTGAAACCAGGTTTCCTCCATTGAGGGAGGTTGCTCAGCACTTCTTGAGGCTCAAGCTGTTTTCTCAGGTGCCCAAAGGTGGGGTTTGATGTCTGCTTTTTACCTCCAAAACATACAGGCTGTCAACCTGTGCGATCTGCCCCAAGTCCTGCAGGAGCTGGAGGAGGCGTTTCAAGCACCGTAATTCATGAGGTTTCCCATTCGAAGTAATAACCTGGCCCGGGAAAGGAGGAAGCTCTGCTGACACTGTGTTAGCATCACTGAGAGCAGGCAAAGCCTGGGTGACTCTGCCTGAGTTAGTCCTGATTTCAGAAATGTAAGTGGACTCTGGTGTGGAAACACTCCAGCTTGGACCCAGGGGTGGAAGAGCCACATTCTCCTGGTGCTGCCTTTCACTCCATGATCCCAGAGAGGGATCTGCATCTGGGTTGGCAAATTTGCCCAGTCTTGTATGCATGGTGTGGGCTTACCAGGCTGCATCCCTGCCACGGTGTTCACAAGCCCTTTCTTGCAAAGAAAGATGACAACAGCCCTGACCCAACTCTGGGGTCTTAATCTACAGTCATCTTGTCTCCTGGATGTCTCTGCTAAACCAAAGGTGCTCTACACCTCCCAGGCTTGTACCCAGCAGGGGAAAGGAAGGACTGGGCAAGAGCTGGGCAGAGGAGAGAAGAAATCCTCAGTAGGGGCTATGTAAGATGCAGTGCTAACTCAGAATGATAGATCAAAGGCAAATGATGTTTTGGAAGGCCATAATTGGTTTGGTGGAAGGGAAAGGGTTTTTTTTTCCATAGACTGTAGAATTTCTAATTCTGTAGAAATTATTTTCCTTTTTAATACCAGACCTGAAAGGTTTCCATTCCAGGAATGGCACTCTGGCTGTAACATAGGCTTCTTCAAACAGGAAGCAACAGAGTCACTGAAGAGTGGTAGGGCTGCTCTTTATTGCAAAGCTTCATGGGCACAGATGAAAGACACTAAAAGCATTAGCAGTCATCTGCAGATCGCATAAATCATATAATTTCACTGTGGGCAACTGTCCAGGTTTCCACAAGGTCGTGACGTTTTCCCCACTTTCTCCTTTTCAGGCAGAAAAACTGGACAGCAGGTAACTTCTGTTAGCTCCTCCACCGCCCACAGCACCTTCCCATTTAATCGGCAGACCCCAAGCATAGTGTCACAAGCCTGCTGGGAATCTGGAGGTTTATAACACTCTTGGGGATGGCTTGCCTTGCAGAGGTGAGTTTGCAACAGTTTGGAAGCCACTTGTGCAGATGCAATCACATCACTTGTCTATTTTCTTCCCGTGGTACTTGATACCTTGCTTTCTGCTACCTCCTTTAAATGGTTCTGGTTAGTTTTCCAGTGCTGAGGTTTGTTACGACAACTCCCCCGTTTACCCAGAGAAAAATGGGGCAATGATCTCATAGGAGGAAAACAAAAGGGCTACATTTCCTCTAGAGTAAGTAGGTCAGTGCTGCGAGGCGAGACATGATGGAAGAGGATCCCATGATGCCCATGGGGCAACTGGAGGAGGCTGGGCAGGCAGCGGAGACAAGTTGGCCCTTGGTGCTGGCACTCCTGCAAGCGGGCAGCAAAGGTGGGTATGAAAGGGTTTCACCATGCAACTGGGTCACAGCATCACTCCCACAAAGAGTGAAAGTCCAGTGAGACCCCAGTCTCTACCACCCTTGTGCACAGAGGGAAGGCGGGAGGGTGGGAGGGCGATCGTCTTGTTTCCATCACTGGACAGGGAGCCAGGAGACCAGGCTGCCTTCCTGTGCGAGCGTCTGGAAGTTTCCTAGCCTTCTTCTTTCCTCAGTTGTATAACAGGGTTAATAAATACACTCTGCCTCACAGTGATGATGTAAAGTTAAGCTCTTTCATGTTTGTTAGGTGCTGCAATGGGCAGCACTACAGAAACCCATAAATAATGTACCTTGAAGTTCCATCGAGGTATGAGCCTTCTTTTAGCAGTGCAGGTATTACATGAGTTACCACACGCAAGAAGCTTCTCTTAATCAGAATCAAAACTTCCTTTTTTTTAGCCTTGCTGTAATGGCTTTTGAGGCTGAACACATTTCACTTGCTCAGTCTATTTGGCAATTTACTATAATCTCTTAAAATTTGCAGCTGCTCTCAGTACAGTTAAATGCCTTCCTTCTCATTGTTGCATCCCTTTACAGTCTTTGGATTTAAGTATCTTTTTTTTTCCAATATATAATTAGTTTCTCTGAAGTCTAAATTCAGGTATGATATCATCCTTTGTCATTGGTGTGGCAGATACAAGATTTGGCTCAAATCCATGATGGAAAAGAAAGGATTTGTTGGCTGCTTCTGATATAACAGGAGCCCTCTTTTCCATTTCACACCATGGCTCAAGATTTGTCTGCAGCTGGTAATGTACCAAAGCTGTTGTGCAAGCAAAGTGTCTGCACAGAGATGTATAGAGAAAATTGTTCTGCCATAGTGATCACCGGACAACCATTGTGGTGAATATCCAAGTGTAACCTGAGCTGGGTACATGGACAGAGCCCAAAAGGCTGGAGGGCAACACCAAGGAGCCATGTGGGCTCTGAGGTAGGAATCTGGAGGGCTGAGTTCAGTTTCCATCCTGCCTCAGGGACTTCTGGACGGACGTGAGTCAGGTCCACACAGGGCCACCTGTAATACGGGCTACAGCAGCCCTTCCAATGTCCTCACTGATTGCAGATCCTTGTAACTATCCTTGGAGGTTCAGCAGCTTTTTCGTCATTCTGTCTCCAGTTGTTTTGGACTTGGAGTGTTCCTGGGAAGTGTTGTATATGACAAGGAATCCTTTCTCACCAAGGTCCTATCCAGAATTGCCAATAGAAGTGGTGGAAGCCTTCAGGGCAGATGGTTTTTGAGATTTCCAACCTACCAGTGTGAACTCAAAAGATTCCACTAGTTCAGATACACCTTGTGTGACTATCCAAGACTATAACATGAGGTTTACCTTCTGCTCACTACTACTGCAACTCAGAAAATTATTAGAAAGTGCTAGTGAAATTGATTTTCACAGATGTACTGTGAAGCTTTTGTATTTACTATATGTTTGTGGCTGGGAAGTGTGGGAAAACTGAGGAAGGGGAAGGATGCCTTGATTAAAAGAATGATGTGAAACCTGGGAGGGTGTACTTCAGTTCCCAGCTTTACCACAGGCACTCTTTGTCACCTTGGGATCGTCACAACTCCAGGTTTGGTGGCAATACCAGCTGAGAGAAGTCTCATGCTGGAAAGAGGCAGACTAATTCTCCAACCTGAACTGCAATGCAGACGCAAACCAACATAGCAGAGGGACTTGGGAAGGAGTGTCTACCAATGGGAACTCTACTGCTATCAAGAAGAAGCAGAGGGGATAGCATAGTCAATCTGCTTGAACATCAGCTCATCATCTGCTCAATGGAGAACACAAGCCGTCTTTCCGTAGTAGGCAGTTTGAATAAAGTGCTCATCTCTGAACTCATGTCGTCTAATTTCAAGGAACTGCAGATCAGCACATCCAGCATCTCTCTTCATTGACCTTATGGCCATCGCCAGGTTAACGTAGGTATTCTAATTAATTCACTAACATTTGTTGGCACAAGTCTGCGCTTTAGTGGATTAACTTAAGGTAATTGTTGCAGTAATTCCTGATGTACATAAAAAGAAAGCTCCATCGGTGATGTTTCAGGGCTCATTCACAAACTGCTACTCAAGATGTTTGCCCTTCAGACCTATGAACATTGCTCTTGATTGCAAAACTTCAAACCTCATCTGTGGACTAATTTTAGCCTTCAGAGGGATAGAAAGTCTTAGAGGAATCAGTATCCAACCCTTTTACTGAAAGGATCCTGAACAAAGGGACAAACTTAATCCCATTACCTCACTGCCAGAGGGGAGCTTCCCAGAAATTTTCCTGATGCAAGGGTAAAACAGCTGTTCTTTCATCTTTTTCTGACTCATGCCCACAGTACCTCTCCGGAATGTAAATGTGCCAGAGTTCAATGATGTGACAAGGTAATTAAGTGTTAATGTGTGGATGCAAAGGGTATACAAGTTGCCAGATCTAGTAAATGCTAAAGCCAAGCTAAGGCGTTTACCAGACTTACAACACATTGCTGATATAAGGTGCTAATGCCAACACATTATTCCTGTTACTCAAATAATTTTTTCAGTAATAAGACAAAGGAATTAGCTTCGTATTTGAATTCTGAATAGTTATTCTAGCAAGAAAGCAACCAGGACCCAATTCTGGGCATATGAGAAGCAATAAAAAAACTAGGACAGAGCACCATTATTATTTAAATGACTACAGCACAGGCAGGTGCCAGCTCAGAATTGTACACTCCCTCTTCCTATTCCCCATTAGCTCAATGCACTTGAGTTATACAAGTCCACATATATATAGATTTACGTTAAACATATAACAGAATTCTTTGGTTACAAAAAAGCAAACAGACAGAAGGTCATAGCAAAACCGTCTGGATTAAATTGGCCCTGTACCTGATCTCTAAATATCTCTAATGCCATTCAAATGGCTAATTTAAGCAATCAAGCTTTACACAATTTCATTCAAAGTGCATGTTACCCTCTAAATAAACGTATTTCCTATTCAAATACAAATGCTCTTATGTTATAACAACGAACATTTGCATAACAGATATTAGGAAATTAGATATTAGGAAAAAATTTTTTACAATGAGGGCTGTAAAGCACTGGAACAGGTTGCCTAGAGAGGTGGTGGATGCCCCATCCCTGGAAATGTTCAAGGCCAGGTTGGATGAGGCTCTGAGCAACCTGATCTAGTCGGGGTTGTCCCTGCTCCTTGCAGGGGGGTTGGACTAGGTGACCTTTGAAGGTCCCTTCCAACCCTAACTGATTCTATGATTCTAACAGGCATCTAGTTCTTTAAACTCAGGTGCTTGAGTGACAGGAGATGAAGCTCACAGTTTGCCTTGGCTCAGGACAGCAACTCTGGGCAAGGGAAGCATTCGCTTCAGTATTTCACAGCTTTGTAGCCTATGAGCTGACCCTTTGGTCCCACCATGGTTGCATGTTTGATAGCTGTGCCACCAGCTGGCAAAGCCTCTGCCTGTCCTGCAGTCATTGACTTTTATTTTGCTTTCTAATTATGCCTTTTAGAATCACAGTGCTAGAAGTTGGCATCACTGGAGTAACTGAGTGACACAACACAGGAGTGCAAAAGGAAGATGATTTTTAACTATTGGTGTTTTGAAAGAGAGGACATAGATTGATGTGAGATGTCAAGAGGTTGGGCAGCATTTGGTTTGCAGCAGAAGAATGAAGAGAAGAGCAAGGTCTTCAAGATCATCAGGAAGTCTGTGGATGCCGCTTCCGAGGATCAGGATCTCTGCTTGCACATCTGTATTGTCCTATCACTTCTATTCCTTCTCATTGTTCACTACTTAACTGGCTTGAGATAACGAACATCAGCATGTATTAGAGAGCAGCTTACAGGTGAGGGACTCTCACTTTTACAGCTGTGTAAGCTGACCATTTGCAATTGTCCGGCTGTATCCTCACCCACGTATCCTGGGCTTTCAGTCCGCGCAGCTAAAGAGATACAATGAATAGCCTGAAGACACCGAAACCTTCTTTAGTAAGATACTCCATGTGTGAGTGTGCCTTGTGTCTGAATTTAGATGAGATTCACTGTGGTCTGGGTGGCTGGAGGCTGGGATGCTGTGAACTTCACCTGCTTTTTGAGTTCTGTGTGTGACTTCAGAGCTGCCTGCACACCGGTCATGGCGAGAGGCGTTCAGCACAGCTGTACGGGTTGCTGTCGCTGTTGCAGGCCGGAGGGTGAACCTCACACGACTGCCACGTAAAAACATTCCCATCACTGAGCTAGGTTTTGACTGATGAAGTTAAACCTGTGGGTACCAAATGCATTTGAGAAGCCTCTTACTCTCCTAGCCATTAGCAAGCATTGGCTTCAACGGGAAGAGGCCAGATGGTTCTGGAGCCGAAAGGGGAATTTCACAACTGTTAAACCTGGTGATGAGTCTCAAGAGCAATGCTGTATTCCAGAACTGCGACTTTGTAATGTCTTTAGTTGGATAAAAATGAGTAAGAGAGCAGTGTGAATTTGTAGAGTGTCTTGCCACCTAGGAGATATTACGTAATGGTTTAGAATATCCTATCAATCCATACTTTTTTTGCACTTTGCTTTGCCAAGATGATGATAGAGTTGTTCTCAGAGGAAGTTCAGCTGTAAAGGGAGGGACTGATTTTCTAGAGAGCTACGTGGGCATGTTAATTACCAAAGTTAATAAGAGGGTGATCTTTGTGTCCCTCAGTTCTCAGGTATCCAAAGGGAAATACTTTACAAAGGCTCTAATTTCCAGAAATGTTTGTAAAAAGGAGCCTCTTTTTGGGCACTCTAAAACTGGATATATTCAGATCACTTGCAATGTTAATGAATGGGTCAGAAAATCCTAGAAACTGGAGAGGTACTGGCAAATTCTTTCTCTCTCTGATAACCCTGGATTATAAACTAGTATCATGTAACTGAAAAAAAATGGATGAAGGCAGCAAGATGTGAGCTTTAGAAATTTCAGACATAATAAAGGAGTTAAACTATTTTTTTTTTCTTTAAAAGGGTTTTGACAGGGATGGCAAAAAGACAAAAAAAAAAAGCTGCCCTAATATACCATACTACTTAGTCTGGAAAAGAGGGGATGAAAAACCATCCAACTATTCAAAAAAATCACCAACTGGCTCTAGCCTGGACAGGTAAATGAGCAATTTATGAGTTCACTGAAGGATTGGCAAAAGTCCTGCCATGGCAGCAACCTCCTCCCTAGCCCTGCTCTGCATAGCCAGGCTCTCTACCTATCCCAGTCCTACCTGCTGAAAAGGAGGAGCTTTGCTCTGTCCATTCATTATTTATAACTTGTTGAGAGCTGGGAGGGAGGGGTGAGCTCTCTGTGGTGCATCCTGCTGCTGCCTGCCAGCTTCCAACCTCGCAATCACAACTACAAATGCCTCCCGTGCAGCGTGGTGGCTGCCTTCGTGCTCTTGGGTTCCTCTGGCTGTTTGCAGTGGTGGAAGCAAAGACCAGAACCTACTACCTTGGAATTGTGGAAGAGAACTGGGACTATGCACCGTCTGGGAAAAATCTGATCACGGGACAAAACCTTTTGGAGGACAAGTAAGTCACTGGGGTCTCTGATAAATTTGAGATATATCAACAACTCCAAAGAAAATTGACTGATGTGGTTAACGTTGCTGTAAATGTCTCAAGATGGCCTTTTTATGTTTCTCTTTCAGTGGTGGTATCATAGGCAGTATTTCAGCTTCAAGGCAAGAGTAGACTTTGGTTGACTTCTTTTCCATCGTGATTGATTAAGCAAGGTGATAGTGTGTATTTGAAAGTGACGTTAAGGAACTGATATTTCTCAAAAAAAAAGTCAGGTAGTGGGTTCAAAAATCCCCTGTGTGTGTTTCACAGAGATGCAGGGGATTTCTGGGACTTGTTCTCCAAAGGCAAACTGCATCTTTGCCATAATCAAGCACAGCTCTTTGCAATAAGGCTCTCTTTGCTCTTTGCAAATAGAAGTCTGTTTAACTGTTAAGTTTTCTTCCTGTAGGATGATAAAAGTTGGGGGGCGTGGTGTGAGACTGTAAAATTCAGATGTGTATAGCACCTATGAACAAGACATAAGTAGATAGTCCATGTATCCCTGCAATATGTGCAACTGTGGAGACCTCCATTTAGGAAATCTATTTAGATACATGCTTAATCATAGAACAGTGAAGGGTCACAATGAAGTCCCAGAGATCACCTGTGCTGAAACTGGAGTGTCGGTAGGCACTGTGATGAATCGTGACTTGGCCAGAGGAAAACAAGAGAACAAGCGTCTGTTCTCGTGCTCTCACTGCTGATGTTGGCTGCTGGACTTCGGACGGGGATGGCACAGACCCTAGGTGCCTCTCTGCAGTGTGGGCTTCAAACATGCGTGGGAATCTTTTTAAGATTTCATTGATACCTTTGACACTCTAGAGATAGTCTGGGGGTCGTTCCTCTGAGTCTAGGCTTGGGGTTGGTGTGGGAGCTGTGAGCAAGTGAGGAGGTCCCAGTGACCATACCAGGTCTGGAGGAACACTGGGAGCTCGATGTTGTGTCCCAGCAGGTGGAAATGGAAAAGTCCTTTCTGACTTTTCAGGAAAACCTAAGCAACCCCAGACTTTTCTCTAGTGGCTGGTAATTTTGGAATCACTCTCAGTTGGATTTCATAAATGAAATTATTTTGCCACAAGGAGGAGGCAAGAAAGAGTTTTATTTTTCAAAACAAACTTATGCTTGTGCTGTTAACAACTGAAGATAGCATCCAAGTCAACAGGTGTTACCTTTATAGGTAGAATTCAGGGTAATAGTTTGTTCCCAGCCCATGAAAACAGGCTGTGCTGGAAAGGTTATTCTTCAGTTGTGTTAAACACTTGAATTTCTCACTTCCCTATTATTTTTAGAAAAGAATAACTTCCTCCACTCCCTAAACTGGAAGAACTCTCACTAAAAATAGTTCAGCTTTAAGTGAAGGGCAGCTACCTGTAAATCCACCCCAATACCATAGAGAGACTGGAATCTGTACTATAAATTGTACTTTTAAGGCTGTCTGCACTTTGTGTTCCCTGAACATCAAGTGGCACATTTACTTTAAAGTCTGTGACATAAATGCGATGCCTTTTACATGGCATGACAGGGAGGGATGATAGCTTATGTCTTCAGTCATCACTGTAATGTAGTAATTACAGAATGTTAATTCCAAAGGGCTTACCCACAGAGGATTTTAAGGTAGACTCAAAGGCAGACATTCAAAGGCAGACATTTTTTAATGGGAGACATTTTAGTCTACCTTTTAAGGTAGACATTCAAAGCTGGGGAGCTGTTTGTGATGAACTCCCTACATGCAGAATAATAAAGTGATTCTTGTAACCAGTTTACTCCATTTCCAAACCGTACTGAGTTAGCCAGAATCAAGTGCTATATTCTGGAATAATAGTGTGTCTGCATAAGCAGGTGGACTAAATAGTGAACCAGTAACAGCTATTTTGACTATTTAGCTCTTTAGGATAACCTCTACTGTAAATTTAAAGCAGTATACTAATGGGTTACTTTTCAGCTAATTAATTGGCTCCTACAGATATTATAAAAATCTTACTTCCATAAACAAAGTTTAAGGATCCATTTCTAGGTAGGGACAGGAGTGCATTTTGAGCCATCTGTGTTCTGCAAGCAGCAATGCTCGGGCTCGCTGAGCCGAGCACTTCTCACCTTGTGATGCATCCTCACAGCACCCATTTGGTGGGGCACTATCCCAATTTTACTGATAGGGAAGCAAAGATGTAGAGGTTGCAGACAAACTGATTATCTCTAAAAGAGCCGGTGCATAAACGTAAAGGAATGCTCCCTTTGATTCAAGGTAGCCCACAGAGATATAATCAAACCCACTTATTCTTCCCTACTTAATAAAAATGCTGAATTAGCAAGCGTGTAATGGAAAGTGTTATGTTACCTGGATCAGATAGTGAGATTTAAGAAATTATTTTCAATGTTGCTGTGCCAACGTCAATAATGCCTTCCTCAGCCTTTATTTTTTAGCAGTAATGAGGAGAAAGGAGACTTTGATAGCTGGTGAGCTGGTTCTGGCAGCAGGCACAGCTACACCGCTCCACTCCCGCTGTGCTGGTGCTGATGCTGAGTGAGCTCCCTCCTGAGCCAGGGGCCGTAGGGCTGCAACAGCTCCTGCCTGGGCGGGAGCTGAAAGGGCTGCCTCTCCTCAGAGCTGATTAACCCAAACACAGCCCTGTGTTAACATAGCTATTCTGCTTGGACGCTAATTTTTATTAGGCCTTGTGTTGCTGCAGTGCTCAAGGGCCAGCTTGCTGCTTGAAAAAGCAAATATCTTGCTCTGCATCAGTGCTTCGTATGGAAAGAGACTAATGAGGCTGTCCGCCTCTGCCATTTGTCTTGCCTACTTGAAGCCTCAAGCTGTTCCACTAATTCTCATAATTTGGAGTGTTATGAATGAAATCAAGGCATTTCACTCTCAGTTCTCCCTTTGAAAATTAAGCTGACATATTTTGAAGCACACGGAACTCTGGAAATCACAGACAGATCCAAATTATGGTCACTGAGCGTGGGTGAGCTGGGAAGATATTCAGCGTCCTCTCTCAGTTGGTGAAAGAATTGGCATCATTAAACCATGGTGGACTGGACACACAGGGTGCAAGGCACTGTGAGTGTTCCTGGACGTTCTGCAGATCCCAGTGGGATTTTGTGGGTTAGGGCATGAATATTGCTGCAGTAGGCGGGTGAGCTCAGACGTTGCCTGCTCACTTTAATGGCCACATAGGCAACAACCTTTCAAAAGAAAAATACACCTAGGCGTTGTGGCTTGACATATATCAAGTCTTTCCCTCCCTCCTGTGGCTCAGTCCTCAGGATTAGAGTTTGGCTGATAATCCCTTTACATAAATTTGATGCTAGTTTACATGATGGACACTTAAATCTTGCTCTGCTGGTGGTAGATGTTATTAAGTTTTACCTAATGTAACAGCTCATCACTTCTCTGTAGGCCATCAATCCTACATTTATCTGGGCCAAGTCTTGCACCCACCAACACTAACGGCTGTTTTTTGTTACCACAGCATCAAACACAGTTTGTGCAATTTGCCTATGAGAAGATCCCACCCAGACAAATGACAGTGAAACTGACGTCACAGATGCTAAACTAATGGCTGAGTCATCATGCGGCCAAATGACCCAATTGCATCAGCAGAGATGATCATTGTGGGAAGGGTCAACATCAAAAGGGCATTCAAGGTGAAATCCTGCCTCTAATGAAGCCTGAGAGGAGTTTTGTTATTGGCTTCAGTGGAAGCAGAAGTTTATCCTAGGAGAGAAACTATTATAACCACACTTCAGAGCTTCCTCTAAGATTGTATGGGCTTCATTGACCTCTTCAGTTGCCTGTGTAGGTCAGAAAAGGCCTAAAACATCCTTTGAGGACATTGTGTCTCTCTCTTTTGAGGACACACAACACACCTTGTTCAATGCTGTGTGGTCAGGGCACCATCTACAAATGAGAGCTGGCACCACTAGTCCCCCTCCACTGGCCAACTCTTTAGCACAGACATTGCATTGGCTTTAGCGTGGGAGTCATGGTTTGGAGAGGGTTACCCTCAACAGGTTACAGGGCCCAGAAGCATCCTGGAGCCATGGGCACTTACTGTCTTGGCTTACTCCAGCCACAGGGAAAATGGGGAATTCAGGATCAAAATCTGTTATAAACCCAGGCATAGAGTATGTAAAAAAGGTAGAGAATAAGAAAGGCTTTGCCACCAACAGATTTTAGGGAACAAGCCTAACAAGATAGCTGTTGAAAATACTGTCAGTGTAAAATCTATGGGATTTTAGTGGAACAACAGTAATAAAAGAAAGTTTGCCTTTACCTGTAGTTGCACCCAGGAACGTACAGTGGCTGTTGGGCATGTTAACCACAGGAGACAATTTGTGACTCCACATCTGGTAGTTAGTTATTTGAAGTGCTGATTTTTCAGTGGTGGTAACAGTGGCAAACAAACTCAGCAGGCTTCAAAATTGTATCAGTGAGGGATCTGGCTCCAGTCCACCGAGGAGCTGTTTGGCCATGCACAGGAGAGCCATAGCTCTCTTTCCATTTCTTACTGTACGCTGTAACATAATGCTCACATAAGCACTTCTTGAAAAACCTTACAGAGGTTAGGTTGCTGTTGTTCTGTTTCGTAAGATTAAAGGTAACTTAAATATGGTAAAAATCCTAGCAAAATATTTTCCCTGTGTTATAAACGAAATAGGTGTAGAAATTACACCTAACTCATGGTCCTGCCCTCGGATGGCAGATTATCTGCGTGTCTTTATTTGAAGTTAAATCTACACAACACTCTTGTTTTACTCTCTCTCACTTGGAAGAGTTTTAGTGCTCATCATTACAGGGGGTCAGATGACTGTGATTACATTAATATTAATTTTAAGGAATTAGAGTTCATTCCCAATTAATAACTCCCTGTCTCACTCGTGCATTGCCGGCTTTTCTTGGAGTTTGAGGACTGCTGAGAATGGTCAACTGGCAAAATGAAACCAGGCACAGAAATAAAGGAAGGATTTGCATGGTTATCCTAGTTGAACAAGATTTTTTATGCCCTGATTCACAAGCCTGCTTACCTCTATATGTAACCTCAAGACTGGCCTGGCTGGAGAAGATGAAGGAGGGAATTTATGGAACTCACATAGGTACAGCTCCAGGGGATGGACGGTTCCGCTTTCCTACAAGAAGTGGAACTGGCTGATTATGATGACTTTCTGCGTCGTGACAACTCAGTTGGAGGGAGACAGTCAAGGTTTAGAAGAGCAACTCTTACATTGCCACAAGACCAGAAGCATGGAAGAGGTTCAGGCAAGGATATCATAAAGACACCAGGAGGATGAAGTGATCTGAAGTTAGCAGGGGAGCAAGAAGAAGCAGGGAGAAGGTTTGGCTTCTTGTTACAGGACAGGAATGAGAGATAGGAGACATTTTGGCAGGGGGTGTCCAGTACAATAGGCACCTTGTGACCACTGGAAGAAAGAGGCAAAGGAAGATTCAGAGAACTAGATGTGTTTAACCATTACAGCATTTGGAGAAGCTACTGCTGCAACAACATATTGGAAAGTCAGTGGGAATGAATGAAACAGGAGATGCAGTTGAAGAGGATGTTCAACTCAGTGACTGAAAATGACACCCTCGTTGTAAAAAATTTTTTCCTTATATGAAGCAGATTGCACAGCAGACTGCACATAAGTGTGGAGGCAGAGAGTGCAGCACAGCTGTTTGACATGGACAAATTTGGGCTGTGTCCTTGAACACCACTTGCTCAATAACAAAAAACAGCAACTAGAACAAGATAAGGAAATGCCAAAGGCAAAAATAGTAAAGACAACCAAAAAACTATAACCAATCCAAATGAAGCATAAGGCCTGTGAACAGTATATTGCTAGCAATCAAATCAGATAATTAAGTGTGTGTGCTTCGCGTGTAACTTAGATAGGGTATAAAAGACTAATGCTGACTAACAATAGAGGTCTCTGGAACACCATCCATAGAGTCCATGTTTTTACTGCCACACATAAGAAAAAAAAATTTTACCCTGAGGGTGGTGGAACACTGGCACATGTTGCCCAGAGAGGTGGTGGATGCCCCATCCCTGGAGATGTTCAAGGCCAGGTTAGACGGGGCTCTGAGCAACCTGATCTTGTTGGAGATGTCCCTGCTTCTTGCAGGGGGGTTGGACTGGATGACCTTTAAAGGTCCCTTCCAACCCAAACTGTTCTATGATTCTGTGAAAGTGTGAAGTGTTTCCCAAGGAAGCAGACAGAATCAAAAGAAGACAGGGAATGGGGTTTGAGAACTGTTGTCGAAGTTGGGAGATGAAAGGTCAGCAGGACACTATCCTGAAGTGGATAAAATCTCTGAGGGATTCTGGAGATGGTTGGTAAGGAACTGTGTAGTGGGATATGTGCTGGTATGAATGGCACCGTCAGGAGAGACTTCATGGAGCACTGAGAAGAAGCTCTCATTGATAAGAGAGGGGCAGAGAACAAATCTCTGTGTCCCACTGATGGAGCAGCAGGAGCCATGGCACTGAGCCTGTGCCAGCTCCCTCCAACACATCTGCTGGCTGCACTGTGGCAATGGGTAGAGGTACCAGCCCCACAATGTGGCCACATACCCATGATTCAGGCATCTAGGAGAGCAGAGGAGAAGTCACTGACACTCATGCATCCTTTCTATGAGCTTCTTATGTCTGATACCATTAGCTCCAGTGTGGGTAGTCTTTCTGCAAAATACTTTCAGCACTGCAATGTGCAGCACAGGAACACTTGTAAAGAGACATAGAGCTACCAGCTACTTGCAAGGCTGAGGTGGACACTCAACGTACCTCCTGGGTGAAATGGGGCAGCCTGGGCACTTAGAGCGGGACTCACAACAACCAGTGTGTTCTGTTCTTGTGTACTGAGAGCAACCGAAAGGATGTGCTGAAAATACATATCTCTGTATAGGCAGAAGAACTCTTCCCAGATAGAAGAAGGAGTGAGGCTGCAGTGTCTGCACTTCAAGAAACTCCCAAACGTCAGAGCATTTTGAGTAGGAAACTCTTCTGGCCTTTGGAGAGTGTGGATCTAGAAGGAAAGGAAGCTATGAAAGAGCCTGAGTCTGTAAGGCAACAGCAAGGGCATCAATGGCATGTAGGATTTGTGTCCCAGATTTGATTAGTTGTTTTATTTTGGATAATGATTAAACAAAATCCATAATTAACCAGGACCAAGAGGCTGGGTTGCTCCTTTCACACTGTGATCCCTTTCTGGCTCTATGACTCTTGCACTGCTTGATGCCCTGCACAGAAGAGCATCGCCTACGCTGTGGCTGGCGGCAGCTGATACCCACTGCACCAACAGTGGGCTCTGCAGCTCTGAACGGGCTCCTAGATGGCTTTAAGTAGGAGACAGGCACAGATCTAGCCAACAAAGATGCTACAGCATGGCTTTAGGCACTGAGGAAGTCTCTGGTGCCTAAACCTACAGGGTTTTCTCAGGGTGATTTATTGAACCTCAGGACCTAACTGAATTTTGGGATCCTTGATCTATGCGTTTAAAGGAGCTAGGCTCATGTCAAGCATTTGACAAAGCCTGATTAAGAAGAGCATTTTTTCTGTTGTACATTTCTCCTTCTGGTGGAGAGACAGTGTATTCCAGGGGGTGAGTTTATGGGAGAGCGTGCAATGTTGTCTGGCCAGAAAGCCAAGGGCATAAGGACACTGCCATCATGGGAAAGCACGATGCCACTGCAGCACCTCTTTGAAAATATTCGGTGGCTGATGAAAACGGAAAAAAAATCTACTGAAAAATATCTCCTGAAAATAAGTACTTTCTGAAAAAAAAATCTATTGGATCTTTTTCTAGAGAAAATTTCTTATAAAACATTTAAAAAATCAATTTATAATTCGAATGAGGGCACAGCCACATGAATACATTGCCATGAGGTAAGGAAGCCTGTGCGTTTACACTGCACTACTACCGACAACACCTACTCTCTGTGGTAAGCAGCAGCTCTTCCCTCCAGGCAGGGGAAGGTATCTTCTCCTTGGTGAGCGTGGTGTGACTTGCCAGGTCTTGCTGTGCACACACAGACAGTTACCACAGACCTGCTAATTCACTGAAAATCCAGACTTCTTGGCAACCTGTTCCTTAACCACGCTTTTGGAGTGTATTTATCTGACATACGTTATTCTGTGAAGAAGCAGACTGGGAAGCTTCTGTCCCTTCTCCTCCATCCTAGCCAAATGTTTCTGCCACAGCAGCATCATTGGTAACATTTTCATTTGTGCCAAAAGAGCTCTTGGCTTGTTATAAAGCACATTTTTCAAATTAAAAAGCATTATATTTGGAGGCTTTTATATCTGGATCACTTCAGGGATCTGGTTCAGGCAGTGGACACAGAGGTGTAATGACCATGGATGGGGGATGTTGTCAGTTACGTTGTCAAGCAGAGACAGCTTGAAAAGGGGGAGTAGTGGATCTTATTGTGAATAAATTATAGAAAATCATACCTTTCAGCTCAAGTGATGTCCAACACAGGTTTCTGGCACTGCACAAAAGCACCTAAACAAAATGCGTTCGAGTAGGTTAACTGGCCAGCCACAAAACTCACTACAAACATGAAATTGCTCTATTTCTGCCAGTGATACTTCAAGGAAATTTAGCACAGCTTTTTAATGAGTTTGTTAGGAAGTATGAAAGTTCAAACAATCTTCAGGAGATGCAAAAACTCATGGAGCAGTCAACTATGGTGAAACTGGTCATACAGTCCACTGCTGGTTGTGTAGTGGTTCATTTCTATCCTCTTTGTGTGGGATATTTAAGGATGAAGGATGTGTATAGAAGAATGTGTATAGTATTTGTCAGCTGTAACCTGGAGACAAGCAAATAAAAGATTTTATATCATAACAGATGGGATGAACATGGGTTGCCAGTATGATGTTATATTGAAAAGGGCAAAACTAATTTCCAGTTGTGTAAGAAACATTGACTGGGAGCACCTCTGGCTTTAGCTGGAATATTACTTGCCTATTGTGTGAAATTTTTGTGTTCAGACTTCAAAAGAGATAGACAAATATTAGAAGACTTTCAGAAAACAGCTTTGGGAAAGATTTGTGGCATAAAGAATGTCAGTGTACTTGGTTTGTCCAGAAGAAGGGTAGGAGGCAATTTAGTCAATTAATTAAAACTTATGCAAGTGCCTGCATAAAAAAGAAACTCTTGATGGCATGTGGCTTCTTTGATCTGAGGAGAGGGCTTGATGGGAACCTGTTGTTAGAGTGTGAAGCTAGATGATATTAGACTACAAATGCAGTTCAGGATTTGAAGGAAGCAGGTACTTAATAGCTATAATATCTCAACCACTGACTCTATGGTGGGTTCTTCATCACTTGAAGTTGCTATAAACATGGACTCTGGAATGTAGAAATTATGCATTTCATGCAAAAAAAAAATTCATGTTACTCCTCTGAGGTGTCAAATTAATTGATTAGAATCACTCTTATTGGCTCTTGAAAAAACTGAATTTGGTTTTCCTTCTGAACAGTCATACTTTCACATGTGAGGTTTTAAACCTTCAAAAGAGACAGAAGCTGCTAAAACTGTACAGAAAGGCCTGAGTGGCTCGTCCTTTAGTGAAGACTTCTTGTAACCACGCTAAAGACCAGACCTGCAAGTAGGATGACTCTTACTGTACAGAAAGGGGCTTGGACCCTGCTACTGCTGTCCAGATTTATGCCTCAGCTTTTATCCCACCAGCTATGTGATATGTCCAGGGAACTATTTATCTGCACTGCAAGCACCAGCTATTTGACCTACTCTTAAAGGAGGTTTTTTTTGTTCCTAAAATATTTTCCCTTCCCAACACTAGGTTTGCAAGTGTGTATGCAACAAGAGGAGCCAACCGGATAGGACGTGTGTACAAAAAGGCTATTTTTAGGCAATTCACAGATGACACTTACTCCCAGGAGATCCCCAAAGCAGCATGGCTGGGGTTCCTTGGGCCAGTCCTGAAGGCAGAAGAAGAGGATGTCTTCATCATCCATCTAAAAAACTTTGCTTCCCGCCCATACTCTGTGCATCCGCATGGAGTCTTCTATGACAAGGACTCCGAAGGTAAAAGCTGGTTTGCCTTTTCCTCTCCTTTTCCCCTGGAGTAGCTAATATAATGACTAAAAGTTTGTCTGAGTATTTATGGTTCTGGCCATTGACATCAGAGGACTTTAGATCACCCTCTCATAAACTCAACAGTAATTGCAGCTGATGACTAAAAGCAGGACCAGCCTCATCTCTTAAAACTTTTTGCCACAAACCTTCCATGCCTGGGATAAATCCAGTACTGAAACAGGTTAGGTAGGTCTTTTTTCCTGAATTATTTTCCTGAATTGTAAGTCACCAAAGCATCTTTCCTCCTTTTTTCTACTTCTAGCCTGTTTGAATGGATGGAATTCTTGTAAGTAAATATTTTCCTCTCTATAGGGCTACAACAGTCATGGTTTAATTTTCAGAATCCCAAACCTATGCACATATAGTTAGAGGACTGTATGGATTTGCCTCCATTCATTACTCCCATCAGTTTTCTGTGAGAAGATACACAATGTCAGCTGATAAAATGTGTAGATGACTGATGAGAATAAAGAGCCAAGGAAAAATTAGAGCCTGTTAATGCATTTTTAAAGCTTTGCCTATGATAAATAATAGATTTTAAGTCTCAATTTTTTTTTATGGTTTTACCAGAACTTCTGAGTTTTTCACAATTTCTCAGTGATTCTGTGTTTGTGAGTGCTGATATTATTTTAGAAATCTTTGATAAAGTAGAATAAATTACACATTTATTTAAGGAAAACAGTTAAGGGGGGGGCTAAAAGCTTCCTTTTTCTTTTAATGTATTAGGAGCACTTTACCCTGATGGAACTGGCGGTAAAAGCAAAGAGGACGACTTCGTTGTTCCTGGTGGAAATTACACATACACATGGCCAGTAAGGAAAGATTATTCCCCAACTTTGGCAGACTCAAACTGCTTGACTTGGATTTACCATTCTCACATTGACACACCAAGAGATATTGCATCTGGTTTAATTGGGCCACTGCTGGTTTGTAAAAAAGGTACTGAGCTAGAAACTCTGATAAAGCAAGCCCCTCTGCCAAGCTTGGCATCTTAACAGTCATTTTTGCTTACAGGTATAAACATGATGGTCTAGAGTCTATCCCTACATAGCCCATAAAAAAGGGGCAAGGAATAGCTGGGCCATTCCAGGACCATCCCAGGGTAGGTATTGTAGCTCTGGGACAACCCCCTTCCTGCTCCCCTTTGGCTTCACAAAAGATTTGCCTCAGCTGGTGGAGGGACTGCAGCATGCTCTGTGGCCAGCCAGTCGTGGCCAAGACCAAAAATAAATGTTCCCAAACTAGGATCATTTCAGGACAAGCAAAGGACTCACTGCCCAGGAAATGAAATCAGGGCTGGGCGGGTGACTTTGGCATTGGCATTTACATATTTGAAACCCCAATGTTCTTTGTCATTTTTTCCCCATACAGACTATATATTTATTTTTGCTCACAAGTTGTATATTACAACCATACAGGGATGTGTGCTGAACAACTGAGGTGACAGCCTGTACTTCATAACCTGCTAATTTTGAGGTGGAGCCATCAGGGACTACGTACCAGCCCTCTCCCCTCTACAGCTGATCCATTGCCCGCTCTCCCCTGGGCACGTGTAACCCTGCCACCTCTTTCCAGTACCTCCCGCAGTACAAAATCAGCCCCAATTTTATATACAGAACATATGAGTGAAGCAGTTTTTATATATGAAGAAGAGAAAGACTTCAAGGTTGAAAGGACAGGCCTAGTCTCCAGCTTAACTCACGTAATTAAAATGTCTCATATTTTTATTCTCCTGGAGAGCCTTTGAAATCTGCAGAACTGCCCGAATATGTGAAACTGAGCCGATAACTATTCAATAATACATGAAGCTAGGAGATAGCACATTCCAAAATGATCCTAGCCTGAAAGGCCAGGTTATTTGCATGTTTGGTCTTGAATTCATCAAGATGGATATCTGCATGATGCTACTGCTGTAGTCCTCCGTCCAACGGTGGTGGGTGGCTCTGTACAGGACTGACAGCAAGGTTCTGGAGCTCCCTTCTGTAGGAGATAAGGGAAGCGAAGGTTTTCATGGTTTCAGAGGTAGACTGGACGACTAGATGAAGTCTAAACATGCCAATGGTTAATAATAAACTGCTCAGTATTGCTACTCCTGTAGTCTCAGGTTGTTCCCCAAATGGTCACTCAAATAATTATATTGAACTTAGCCTGAATAGATTATACTCAACTTGCCTTCAGACGTTTTAAATTTAAGAATCTAGTCCTAGATAATTGTCCAGACTTTCTTGTTAGTCCATGGAGAGTGAGCCAGATGGCCATTCTGAACATATGGTTCTCCAGTCACTTCAGTGCAACAGAAATGTAGGCTAACACTTGCCTCTCCTTAATTCCAGGTCAGAAAAAAAAAATCCCTGGTTTCTGGCTGGATGAGGCCCATGCACTGGCTCGCTGTGTAGGCACACAGATGCTAACACTGACTAAAGCACAGGGTTGGGTGCAGTGGGCCAAAGATGGGGAAAATGGGACCATAGATATTGGCAGGTACTTGCGCTTATGTCAACTCAAAGAGATCCTGAAATATCAGCTTGACTTAGATGAGATGAACTGCCTTCTGGAGGCACTTGTCTGTTCAAAGGCTGTTGGAGGGGGGGTCAAGATGTCTTAGAAGAGCAAAATTAGGAGATTCATCCTGCCCTGTAGATCACAGAGCACCACATTTCCTTGAGTGCTCCAAAGTTATTGTCACTTTTAAATTCAATCCCCTCCAAGGCTTTTTTTTTGTCACTTTCCTTTTTGTTTGCAATTTAGGAACTGCAGATGAGACCTCAATAGAAGGGACTGGTGCTGCTAATGCTTTTGCCCTGATGTTTAGCATTGTAGATGAAAACTTCAGTTGGTACCTCGATGAGAATATAAACACCTTCTGCTTAGAACCAGCCACAGTTGACAAAGAGGATGAAGGTTTCCAGACCAGCAACCGAATGCATGGTGAGGAGGACTCTTGAGCAATTGCTGACATGCAGCAGTGACTGGGCTCTTTTCATTTCAGTAGGACTTTCTGTCCCTTGTGATGTCTCTCCTTTATCTGTATCAGCAAGGAATGGGTCAGGATGTTGAAGTACTGTGTTGATAAATAGCCTCTCCCTAAATACAGCACAACACACTGGTTTGCAGAAAGGAGATTTGGCTTTCATGCCCAGCTCTGCTACTTGTTTAGCATTTTATCTTAGGCAACAGATTTAAGCCATTTGGTGGCTGTTTAACCAGCTGTGAAAAGAGAAAAGCAAGCTGTGGAGCACTTTAAGATGTGTATATTGGAAAAGTGCAGTGTTTCTCAAAGGGCCTTGTGGATGGTGGGCTGGCTGGTAGAACCACTCCTGCCCTTCAGAGATCCATTGGCCAATAGTACTTTGTGCCATTTAGAGATCTGGTGTAAGAAGTTAAATCCAGATATTTCTCTGTATTCTGGTTGTTCCATGGAGCGTAGGAGCTAAAATATTTTGCAAAATATGAGTCTCATTCTCCTTGTGTCCTGATCCATTTTCAGGTGGGGAAGCTGATGAGGAGAGAACTGACTAGACTGATTTGAATGATATAATAATTTTCAGATCTAAATTGCTTAAGCTTGGCATATAATGGTATATTTATGGCTCAGAATAGGAGGAAATAGATTTCAGACATGCTAAATAGCTGCAGAACAAGTTAACTTCATTATCAGGCCTTTTTGGTGATGACTTGGCCTTTGCACTATCTTGATATCACCCAGGCAGTTTTCCACAGACCCAACCAAAGAATTTGGGCCATTTGATCATCCAGAGCTGTAAGCTCTATGTTCAAAATGTTACCCTTCTTCAAGGAGCTTGTGAGGGCCTCATTCAGTGTGGATGTTCAGACAACTTCTTTTCTGGACCAGGAAAGGATTATCCTTAGAAATGGGGTCAGAGGCACTTGGGACTTCTCTTTCATCTCTCATAAAGTCTCATGCTTTTGTTTTTAGCTATTAATGGTTATATTTATGGCAATCTCCCCGGCTTGGAGATATGTGCTGACACTTCCATGTCCTGGCACTTGTTTGGCATGGGAAGCGAGATAGATATCCACGCTGCGTATTTCTATGGCCACACGTTCACTAGCAGAGACCAGAGGGCAGACGTCGTCGGTCTGTTTCCAGCAACGTTCATCACAGCGGAGATGACTCCCGGGAACCCTGGGAGGTGGCTGATAACGTGCCAGGTTAATGAGCACTTACGAGGTACGCTGCTATAGATCTCTCTGATTCTTTCAGAAGTTCCAGCCTGTATTATGCTTGGAAAAGAAAACTGAGAGATGTTTCCAGGGGAAGCAGGATTTGACACTTTTTTGTGACTAACTGAACAATTTAGAACTATTTCACCAGATAAACATAATGAATATAAGTTTAGTCACCAGTGGAAATTATACATGTTGGGCCAAATCTTCAGCTAGTACGAATAACTTATCTCTGTAATTCATATGAGGAAGGCTTGCTAGACCCAGTGCTGACACCACACTATGTAAACTGAAGATTTTGATGAGCAATAAGAGAAGCCTTCGTCATCACTGTTTGTTGTAGATAAGTACTTGCACATAAAGAAAAATCATGCCAGCTGAACACTTCATAGCATTTTCCTTTACAGAAACCAGACAAAAATTGGCAGTGTTTTCAGAAACCTTTATGTGAAGGAGTTTGATGGTGATGTTGTGATATTTGTGTGGTGTGAAAGCCCGAAAGCATGTATCATAAATTAGGTCTCATGACAGCAAGCAATGTATAATTATCATATCAGAGAGGAGTTGGGAGAATTTTTACTTCTAAGAACTTGCACATTGATTTCAGAGGGATTTGTATCAGACAAAACAGACCATTCTGGCAAGCAACAAATATCTTCAGTGTGGTAATAACCAGCCTCTATTTCAATGAAAGTCAAGCAGAGATTATGTAATTTTGCACACTTCAGGAGGCACTTGGACCCCTAAAATAATTCTACTATCCTTAACTAGATTAAGGAATTGAGTAAATAAGCCCACTAAAGAGTGTCATTGATGTCAGTGGGTTTCACCTGTGGCATAAAGTACCACCTTGCAAGAGAAGGGTGCTAGTATCTGGCCCAATGTTGGCAGAGGAAGTCCTTAAAAACAGAAATTTACCTTAGTAATTGTTTCCAATACATGTAGCTCTGAGAGAGTTTAGAATGTGCATTTGTATCCATGAGATTGTTGACCCTGTAGCTGGCCAAGGACCGTCTCCAGATTCTTTCTCCTCCCAGGTGGCATGGAGGCGTTATATGATGTCCAGATCTGCCAAAAAACCCTGTCTCGGCCTTCACCACTGAGTCACAAGAGAAGATATTATATTGCTGCTGAAGAAGAGCTCTGGAATTATGGACCTGACGGTTATGATAAATTCACTGGGCAGGGTTTAAACGCCACTGGCAGGTAAGCTTTCTTGTCCTCTCCTGTTGTGCTTTAATTTCAGGAGTCTGAGTGAGACTTCCCCAGTGATTCACCAGGGCTAGGTCCTGCACTGTTATTAATTTTAATTTAAAGGGGCAGGGAGGAATGGATTTAAACAACCTTGTCAGGAAGTTAGATTCATAAGTGTGATGCCTGGAGTTCCCTTCTGGAAGCACTTATCTTGCTTCATCAAGTCCATGGAGAAAGTGAGCCCCAGTGAGGTGTGCAAAGTTCATCAGAGTTAATGACTGTACAACGAGACTGCTCAGGCAGCTTTCACACTTGCAATCAGTGTATTTCAGAGGTGCCATAGTGGCATATTTTTTCCCCTTGTTGTTACTGATGAAGGTGAATTGTATTACAGTACCTCCTAGGAAAGCTAACGAGGATGAGAGACACATTGGGCACAGGTAATGGCACAGATCTTGCCCTAAGGTAGTTAGAGGTAAGTTGACACAGATATGTCCCTAAGTAAATTGGGGTTAAACACATGAAAGTCCAATGCACAATGAATGTCCATTTGTTAACTAATTTATAACTGTAATTCAGACCAGTAATATCTCCCTTTGTCTGCTAGAAAAGTGTACACAATCCACTGACTTTGGGAGTCATTTCTCTTGTGTCTAGAGTAATAACTTTATCTGAAATGAAGGATTCTGCCTGAACCTCCAATTATTTAAGCAGTCCAATTTGTTAATTCCACAGTGAATCTGCAATATATTTCACACAAGGGACTGACAGAATAGGAGGGCAATACTGGAAAGTTCGCTATGTGGAATATACTGATGCAACATTCAGTAAGAAGAAGATTCGGTCAGAGGACATGAAGCACCTGGGAATACTTGGTACAGTGAATATTTTCCCTTCCTGGCGTTACGTTGGGTTTGAATGTAGATCCACTTGGATCCAGAGGGGAATTTTGTGCATGCAGCTGCCAGTCAGCCCTCTCTTGTTTAGATGGAAATATGTTAGAGGGTAGTTCTTCTAACATCTTCCCTCATTCTCTTCTTTTAAGGCCCTGTTATAAAAGCTGAAGTGGGAGATACCGTGCTAGTTACTTTTGCCAACAAAGCCAAAAGGAGCTATAGCATTATGGCCCATGGCGTAAGCTTCAGCAAGCTGTCGGAAGGTGCTCCCTACTTAGATGGTGAGTTTTGACTGTTCTGCTGTATCGTCACATATGGAATACCTGAGTCTACAGATCTCCTGTTACTCTGAGATTTGCCCTTTTTGTGGACACTAAGGCACGGAAGGGATGATTTCATTAGTTTGTATCTACTCTGCCTGTCCCAACCCATGGAACTCCCCAGTCTGCCAATGTGCTGGTTCTTCCCCTCGGACATGTGCCAGACAAGGCATCTAAAACTAGCTGAGGTCCATGCTGAGCAAAGGTCACCAGCCCAATCCAATCTATAGTAGTTCTAATCTAATATCACTCAACTGCAGTCAGTGGATCTCCTCTGGACATGCTCCAGAATTATGAGGCTTAGGACCTGGCATGATGCCCCTGCTGAGTCTTTGGATGTGGCTATCCACGTGATCTGGGTTGCTTCACCCCTGACTCTCTAATTCAGGTTGGGCATTGCCCTTGCTTCACTGTCAGGATAGTCAGTGTCGGAAGCAGCTTTTATCTGATTGACCTGGAATGTGAAGCAGCGATAATCCTTATTAATCCTCATAAATACAGAAATGCTGAAACAGAGCATTTACCAAAGGCTTCCTCTCATTTTGTGCAAGGATCTTTATCATCTAAGTTTAACCATTAAATGTTGAACATCATGTTTAAGTGGTAGGCATCTTTTTCAGTCAGTGACAAGAAACAAACCCTTCAATGGGTGAGAAGTCCCATTTACTTTGAACACCTATTTTAGGAGACAAGAGATCACCCTCTGGAGATGTGCTTCTGTCTCCATCAACTACGGAAGTCTAGAGTTTGAGTTAGGGACTAAGCTTTAGATGGCTCAAGTAAAGTGAGGTGAATCCCATCCATAGTGTCTACAGAAATAATATTGTGGTCTCAGAAAAAGGTTTTGCTGCATTTGCAGCACTGAAAAGACAGGTAGGTTTCTTGTTGTCTAAATTGCTTTGCTTCCACTACAACTCATCTGAAAGAAACTCAGGGGACATAATCCCTGTTTTGAGAACTGTACTAAGAGAACTAGGTCAACAAGTAAAACTCACAACATCATACAATAAAATCAATACAAAAAGCTTTATTAAATTCCATTCCCTCTAGTTGCTGACCTTGCAACACCACGAATTTGCCAGCAGGCCCCAATGCATCACGAAAAAACTGGCTTGAGTTCAGCCTTGAAGTTATCTGCACACATCCTAACGCCACCCATGTCAGATGTAGTTGATGGAAGAGCAGCTTCCCTCTGCTCGCTGTCTTGTTGTGATTTCATTTGACACTCCCCGGTAATAGCGCTCATCAGCATTGCACCCTTTTGTGTGGAGAAAAATCAAACCAAATGTGTGGCACACCTCTGGGTCTTTGGAGAGGAACCTGACTCCAGATTCATCAGGAATCTTTCTGTCTCTTATTCTCTCCTTGTAACCCTCCTGTCTTGGATTTCCATCATACCCACCTACAGGTGTATACTGGTACAGCCTCTATAGGGGCTGTAGGTTCCTACTGAAGGTAAATGATTTTTCAAAGGCTGTGCAATGTCTGAGTGCAGCATATTCATGTGAAAATAATGTACATAAACATACTTACAGACATCTACGGATGTCTACATCTTTTTTCAGTTGTGCTCTTGGGAAATACTCCTCCACGTTGCATTTGATAGTTGTCCATTCTCAGAAGGTTTTCACCCCAAAATCAGTGTTCTTATCCTTATTCAGCACTGTTGCACGATGAATTCAGTAGCATCAGATTGCTGTTGGAGGAGTGCTGTCCTTCGTACTGTAGTTTGTGGCAAATAGTATGTGTTTAAATGTAATATTGATATTTGCACCTGTGTCTAAGTTTCCAAGAGGATTCTCTTGGAGTATTAAAGAGGATTGCTGGATTGATGCTGTCTGCTGCTGCCAGACACATCTGACCATGCTGAGAAAATCCAGTCAGTGGGTGCCTAACCATTAAACAAAATTTCCTGTTTGATCTTCCTCATAGCAAAGACCAAAAAGGTTACTTAGCACTTTTTTTCTAAAAAGGGTGCAGGGCTGGCCCCTTTTTCTAACTTTCCTTCCAAGTCCCTTTTGTAAGTCCTCTCCGAGTGGATATCAACACTCTTTTACAGTGACTATATTACAAGAGTGGTTACTACATCCACCTCATGCACAGCAGCAGGCAATGGGCAAAATCCTTTAGAAGTAACTTCTATAAACAGTAGCAGCAACTGCCCTCTGGAGACTCTGACAGAGGTTCCTATGCATTGCTACAAAATCAAAAAGAAATAATTACCAGGATCAGATTTGGTTTGAATTTCTAAATAGCCACAGCTGCAGCTCTGCTCACTGATGTAATTGCTTTGTTGGTGCTTAATGAAAAGCTGTAGTCTTGTAGTATTTGTTAGTGGTTAGTGCCGCAGATGAATCTCATAAAAGCATAGATAAGCTAGAAATATTAGAGGAAGCCATTTAAGTGCAAGGGTGAGCTCTGTGTGTCTTGTTTGATTGAATCCAGATAATCCAGATAGTGTCAGAAGGTGCCTGGGTGAAGCAGCAAAACTTGTTCTGTGGGGAATGGGCTCGGTTGTCCCCATTGCACAGGACTCTGTTGAGGTCTCCAGACTATGGGATGGTGCTCGAGCTGTGGCTGCAAGGGGGAGCTTCTCCACAGAAATCATAGAATCACAGAATCATAGAACAGTTTGGGTTGGAAGGGACCTTTAAAGGTCATCTAGTCCAACCCCCCTGCAAGAAGTAGGGACATCTCCAACCAGATCAGGTTGCTCAGAGCCCCATCCAACCTGGCCTTAAACGTTTCCAGGAATGGGGCATCCACCACCTCTCTGGGCAACCTGTGCCAGTGTTCCACCACCCTCACTGTAAAAAATTTCTTCTTTTTATCTAGTCTGAATCTACCTCCCTCAAATTTAAAACCATTACCCCTCATCTTATCACAACAGGCCCTGCTAAGGAGTTTCTCCCCATCTTTCCTATCAGCCCCCTTTAGGTACTGGAAAGCTGCTATAAGGTCTCTCCGGAGCCTTCTCTTCTCCAGGCTGAACAGCCCCAACTCTCTCAGCCTGTCTTCATAGGAGAGGTGCTCCAGCCCTTGATCATCTTTGTGGCCTCCTCTGGACTTGCTCCAACCCAGCTACTGCTTGTATTGAGGAAGACAAAACCACCCTATAACCTTGATGTTTCTCAATTTTCTCTCTGCAGGCTACCTGAAGCCAGGAGCCCACGTTAAGCCAGGTGAAACCTTCACATACAAATGGAGGGTGCCTGAAAATGGAGGTCCAACAGAGAGTGACCCCCCATGCTTGACCTATTTGTACTACTCAGCCACTGATGCCGTCAAGGACACCAACTCAGGCCTTGTGGGGCCTTTGCTGGTCTGTCGGAAGAACACGCTGAATCATGATGGGACACAGGTGCCCAACATGAACATCTGCCAGGGTGGTGCACCGGGAGGGGTTCCCATATGGGCCAATTTGCCCAGTTCCCAGCTCAGTTTTAAGAGATTAAAGAAAGATAATTCCTCAAGGTAAAAGCTGACCTAAGGGGATGGTTAGGAAGATGAAATTGTCATCCTCAGTATTCTGGCTCGTCCCTAGGTTTTCCATCTTCTCCACACACTTATTAGCAATGAATTAATCTTTCCATCGTAAGAAGGTAACGGTCACTTTATTTGTTCTTCTGGCTGATGGAAGAGTGCCAATCCCTGTCTCTACAAGGACATAAGAAAGCAGCTGCAATTTTGGGAGAACAGAAAGCTTTATTAAAAAAAAATAATTTTTACTCAGATGTTCTGCACAGACATTGTTTTTAATGCTTTGTATTTCTTCCTTGCTGCAGAAAGGAATAGACAGAGAATTTTACCTTCTCTTTTCAATCTTTGATGAGAATGACAGCTGGTATCTGAACAAGAATATTGAAGCATTTACTGGAGACCCTTCAAAAGTAGATGAAAATGCTGCAGATTTCAAGGAATCCAACAAAATGCATGGTATGAAATCTCTAACATCTGTTAATTATACCTTTTCTTCAGTCATATTAGGAAGATGAGATGGCAGATTTTATCACCATTCGTAGCTGACTGCAGTGCACTGGAGTGCATGTAGGAACCTCAGTCATAGTAGTCATGAGCGCATCCACCTACCAGCTACACCTGGAGAAAGGGAACAGGGTGCAACTTTTAGATACAACACTTGGGTCTATAAAATGGCATAATGCCAGAGTCAGGCAGCAATTGCAGAAAAGGCCAATGTACACTGGTGATTTAAATGTCCCTGCTGACCTCTGCACTGACTCAGACAGTGAAGGTCCAGCCACTCTGCCCTGCCAGCTCCCACTTGGGCAGTGGCCACCTCCGGCAGAGGAGAGGTGAAGACTAGGGGAATGGTCAATAATATTTTAAAAAAATCACTTCTGGACGTAAGTATCTGACTTCAGCATGGATCTCTTCCAAGTTATTCCTGACATGACAGACTTGAGCAAATCACATAGCATCTCTTTGCTTTAGTTTTCTGAAAAGCATTGAGAATATATATTGTTAGAGAACCCCGGGGCTTCCTGGACCCATCTATTTTGTTCTTCCATTATGAGGCAGTATCTCATGCTAAAGTCTCCTGATAAGATATGTGCCCAGCTTAAGTGTCAGGCACTGGTGTCATCCAGTGCTACATTTGCTTCACAAAATGCCCCTTTAACCGACACCACCACTTGCTGAGTTGCGAATCTCTTGCTGGGGAGGCAGAGGGAGGTTCTGTGATGAGCTTCCACCAACCTGCTGCCAACTGGGCTCTTTCTTTCTCCTGCAGCTGTCAACGGCTACCTGTTTGGTAACCTGCCAGGCTTGGCCATGTGCAAGGACGACAAGGTCTCCTGGCACCTCATCGGGCTGGGCAGTCACTATGACATGCATGGGGTTCATTTTCAAGGAAACACCATCGACCTGAGAGGGACGACGAGGGATGGGCTGGCCTTGTTTCCTCATATATCAGGGACAGCGCTGATGCAGCCAGACCGTGTGGGTATGTTCCTGAGCTTATCTTGGTGGTGTGGCATGTGCAGAAATCAAACAGCCAAAATAACAGTCGGTGAGATGCTCTGCTCTGCACAAGGGAGCCTGAAAGTGTGGGGACCACAGGGACCTGGTGTAGCTGAAAAATTCAGGCTGGGCTACTTTCCTGGCAAGGTGCTGTCAATCAAATACATATGTGCACCAAAGAGCAGAGGCTTTGATGACCTCGGACAGGCAGAGCAGCAGGCAGACAGCTAATGGGATGTTCACAGAATTCCCATGACCCTCAAAATAGGCTTTTTTTTTAAACAAAGATAATATTCTCTGCTATGCAGATGGTTAGCATCATTTAAGGTATTTTAGGACTTCAATCATATTTAGTCATTAGGACTTTTTTCAGAAGCATATACATAAAAGATACTTTCAATTCTCATATATAATCCAATGACACATTCTTCAGACTCGGAGGGGGTGAGTTGTTTGTTGGAGACAGCAGATAAGCTTCATGCCTAAAAGCACAGCATTACTTTTCTTTACATTGGTGCAACCCTGTTTAAATCAATGGAGTCATCAGAGTTGTGCAAGTCTATGCCAAGGGCCATCCTTGGCCGGAACACCTGGTGGAAATATCTGTTGGCCTTGGGTGCATGCCAGGTTAGACCTCCAGTGCTGGTGTCTATAGGACAGCAGATTCTTTTCTTATGCATATCCCATACATTTCCACTATCCATCATGAAACTGCACTGCAGGCCTCACGCTAAACAGTATATTCTCGGAGATTATTAATTTTTGCCAGCTAGCCTTCTACTGGCAATAATGGAAACTGAAAGAATTATTAGATTTTTAGTATCACCAACACCTGTGATTTTTCTTAACTGCATGTTATTTTACCTTTTTGATAATTTTTGCCCTAGAAGCACAAGGGATGGTCTGAAATGCAGTCTGGACAGAGCTATGCTTCTAATTTTGACTCTCTCACTGACTCACATACAAAGCAGCTGCGAAAGTGCTTTCCTCCTTCACAAGAGTGCTGGCAGGTGGAGCTACGCAGGACTACCTTGTGGTCAGCTTCTGTTTGTGTAAACGGGAAAGAGAGTACAAATGTTAAAATCTGCCCACAGACAAATGAAAAGATGCTCCCACTGTCACTGCAGCCTTTGACCACCAGAGCCATGGAAAAGCTGGTCCATGGTTTGGTCATTCATGGAGGAAGAGTGAAGGGTCAAAGAGCTGCAGCTTTACCTCAGTCATTTTTATACCATATAGGTGCATATAAACAAATGGTTATAAGCAGCATCTTCCCTTTTGTTACGGCATCCTTGTATAATGGGTCTGTATCTGTATTGCAAAGGCTCTAAGAGGCCTCCATTAGCCTGACAGTCTCATGCACCCAAGGCTGGCACAGCGGCTCTGTGCTCAAGGACAAGAAAATGGCATCTCTGAAATACACACCCTGTTTTTCTTTATTGGTGTTTGCAACCTCCTGCATCTTCTCATACTCCCTGTGGGCATGGGCAGCACTGGTGAAGGCTTACTGGCAAACTTGTTCCTGCTGCCAGGCATCTAATGGATTGCTTTTCAGACCTCCCTTGGCTAAGCTGATCTAACTCAAATAGTTAGAAGCAATTTATGGAGATTTTTGAGTGAAGATGGAGCAGACCACTCTTTCTGATGGAGCAAAAAGTTACTTGCTGGCTTACAGATTTCCATTCATGTCTGCATTCACATTTGGCTTTTAGTTGAAGAACCTGTTGTAATGTAGGAGTTACAGGCCACAACCCTGCAGTGTCTTATGTGTATGTTTACTCTTGTGTGTGAACATCAGCCTGAAACCCCATCCTCTCACGTCTTGGGGCCACAGAGCATGCATTGACTAAAGGAGATGATTGGTGCGTATCCATTTCACCAGCTGGTTTCTCCTTCAGTTCCCTTAATTTTTCAAAGTTGGCGAGCTCTGAGTGATATAAGCATCCCCTCGCTTGGCTTTCCATACAGCATCATGGATTAGGTTTCTTTCAAGGCAGATCAGAGAAGTACAAGGCAGGGGACCTAATTTGCCATGCTGCTTTTAAAAGTTTTTAAAATTGCCTGAATCTCATGTGCTTTCCTTTCCAGGCACATTCAAAGTGGTTTGCAGGACTTTTGATCACTTTGTTGGTGGGATGAAGCATCTCTACGAGGTCAGCAGCTGCCGTAATACCACCCGAGCCCAGCAGCAGCATGGAGCCATGAGGCTCTACTACATCGCTGCAGAGGAGGTGGAGTGGGACTATGCCTCAAATAAGAGCTCAGAACCAAAGATTTACAACATCAGCAGCAATGAGGAAAGGTACCCAAAGCAAAAAAATGCTTGTGCACATGGGGCACACTCATAGCAGAGGGGGAACTTAGAAGCACCTGTTCATGAAGCCAGCCATGTACTTTTTAGGAGGCACTCTTTGCCAAACAAAATAAGAGAAAAAGTATTTATAAAGTGGCAACCTCTCAGACTAGATTAGTTCATAGGCAGCATGTTCAAATGTTTACATCTCAGTGTCTTGTAACGCTGTTGAACCCAAGAAGTCTCTAAATTAATGTGTGCTCCAGCCCTGGCTCAACCCTATACTGATGGCCCCACTCCCTTCCTCACTCTCCCCAGTCTCCCCATCCCAGTGCTCCAGTTTTCATGGAGAAGAAACCTAGGTACCCATCCCAGACATGAGCCCCTGCAAGCAGTGCAGATGCATTAGGGAGGTGCTGAGCCTGCTTCACTGCAGTGCAGTAGCCCCTGACTCCCCTGGAAAAGTCAGATCACAGGGGAATCGCATCTACCCTGCACTGTGCTAAGGGATCAAAAGCACATGCAGAAGATAAGCATTTCAGATCATATCGCACAGAGAGATCTCTGAGACAACTTTGGTGAAAAGAAAAAGGAACAGCAAGCATGTTTCCAAAAAAAAAACCCTTAGAAAAAGTAATTGGGAAACTGCACCCTGTAAAGAGGAAGAGTATGGTGGAGTCAGTAGGAAGTATACCTGAAGAATCGTAGGTGATGAAGAAATGTGTTTAAACAAAATATTAACTTCAGTATTGTTAAAAGATTGCTGTTACACATGTGCCATATTACTACAATAAGCAGTGTTCCTGGGTTTTTTTTTGCTTTTATTTAGTATGTTGTTAGCCAGCTTTGCAACTCCCCTGCCAGAGGCACCTTGGAGATGAGCTGCTGGGAGACAGAGCTGCTCTCAGCAGCGGGTGAGCACCCTCCTCCACGGCTGGTGGTGGGTGTCCTCGGCTGGACCCCACCCAAGCATCAGCAACAGACTGAGGGTGACTGCGCAAACCTGGAGGGCACAAAATCACCCTCTGCCAAGTGCAGAAGGGAAAATACATTTCTTGCTTTATCTCTATGCTGGGAAAGCATCCAGCCCCGCACAGTACATAGCAAGAGAAGGGCAGGGTAAAGCAGCCCCTTCTTATCTGAAATGATATTGCAAGGTTAGGCTTTGGTTATCATCTTCCTGTGGCTGACTAACAGCCAAGATAGCAAAATCAGTCATCGTGATGAGAGGATTCAGGTTTGCAGGGACCGGTGGTATCTTCTGTTGGTGCAGAGGATGCAGCTGGAGAGAGTGGCCAAACCCACTCTGAGCTTCAGCTTCATCTCTGCTCTGACAGCTCTGGTGAAGGATTTGTGTTCCCAAAAGTTTGCAGTGAGGGCAACACATCCCCACCTTTACCTGTTTGAAGAGGGTGTGCATTTAGTGAGGATGATCACTGTTATCGTTTGCTGTTTAAAATCTCTTGCAGCACCCAGGGCTTCACATCAATCAGAACATTGGACCAAGCCATATATTCTTATCACATCTATTGTGAATAACACAACAGATACGAGCCATTAGATATGTACGGTTTAGAGCTTTTAATTTTTGCCTTTTTATTTTGCAGCTATGGGCGTATTTTTCTGAGCCAAGCGGAAGATCTGATCGGTTCAAAATACAAGAAGGTCGTCTACAGGGAGTACACCAACGGCAACTTCACACAGCGCAAAGTGAGGACGGAGGAGGAGGAACACTTGGAAATCCTGGGCAAGTAGCTCTCACAGCTCACAGACTGAGCCTGATAAGTGAGAGGATTGCTTTCCAAAAACAGTTTTTCCAGCTTTATTAACATGAAATAATGAGTTCTTAAGGAGTAAGGAAGGATGCAAAACCAGCAATTCCGGGATTCACCTTAACATCAGAGCATGTAACACGGGGGAGGCTCTTGTAGATAGATTAAGTCAATAATAAGCCTGGATTTGTATTTGAAATTGGGCAAGATGAAATGTTGTGCATGTCATAAAATAACCATTGGCTTATGTTTTTTATGGGATGAGAAGTGGGCAACAACTGGTCATAAAGTAGGCAACACACTCTAGGAATTTATTTTTTTGCAATGCAAAACTGAAAAAAAAAATAGTTTAAAAAAAAAACATTACAAGTTTAAGAAATAAAATTTTGAGAGATACAAAAAACATCCACAAAAGTTTTCCTTAAAAACAAGCTGTCAAAAGACCTGTTTCCAGAGTGAACTGTTCTTCTCATTGACTGAAAAGAAAAAAGATTATTTGTATATATGGAGCTTTTCATCAGCTGAGATAACAGAATGATGTTCTGATGGCTTCACTGAAAGAACAGAAAAGCCCGAGGGTTTTGAGAAAGACCATGGCTCCTTTCCTAGGCCAACTTATTGAAAATCTGCTAAAATTCAGAAAAGCAGCATTAATCACTAGCATCTCCGGTTTTAATCTAGGGCCGTTACTCCATGCCGAGGTTGGTGACTCTGTATTGATCGTATTTAAGAACAAAGCCAGCAGGCCTTATTCCGTAAGTGCACATGGTATAGAAGAGGTGGGTTGTGAAGAGCAACCTGAGACACCAATTACCCTTCCTGGTAAGGATGTTCTTTTTTTTTTTTTAAATTTGAGCTACAAAGACCATACATAAAAGCATTTTAACACATGAATGACAATCCCTCCTTCAAGCTAACACATACCTATATGTTCTTCCAGACATCACACACTCAGAATTTATTCAGATACGATTCTGTGTTGTTATACATGTAGGTTCTTGATCAAGTGAGCATGTTCAGGCAGAGAATGAACCTTTGCTCTTTCAGGGATTAGAAACAGGAATGTAGTATCACTGGACAATCTCAAAAAAAACCAGAAGCAGGCACCTAATCATGGCAAGAGAAGCATAAGCCAGTGCTGCATTTGCTCCAGATTGACACTCTAACAACATTTTAAAAACAGAAATTCAGTGATAGAGTTGCAGCTGGCAATGCTAACTCCGCCTCTTAATGTACACAGAATTGGCATTTGCATTCAGAGCTGATGCACGAAATGCAAAATGTATCTGTCGTGAATTAAAAGTCTTTGAATAAGTGTACCAAATATGCCTCAGTTTCTAGTGAGGAAAATATTGGAAAACAGTTCTCACAGTAATGCAATTTTTAATATAGAAAAATACCTGTTAAAATTTTTGTACTTCGGTTTCTATGTTGAGTTTTATATTCTAGGGGAAAGTCAAACCCCAACCCAGGCATTATAGTCAATCCAAAAATGTACATACCTTTGCTTTCCATCACCCATGCAGGTTTTTTCATGGTATTTGTGAGATTCAGCGTGAAAGCAAATGAAAACAAATTCTGATGTACTAAACCTCTTCGCAAGCTGAAATTTCTTTCTTGTAAATAGCTGTATCAGTACAGGACAGTCACACAGAATTTCATGGCCAAATGTGAGCCATAGTCTGCCTTGATGGAGTTTGATGAATGAATACTTGTGGTTAATATATTAAAACAAAAAAAAAAGGAGCTGGTTTATATTACTCTCTTGTTTTGCTGTTTGCTCCATGATGCTGTCGATGCTGTGTTGTTGACAGACGAGTTGTAACACTGGGAACGCTACTGTCATGTCTGCTGTGTCCACATGGGAGCAGGCTTGGGATGAGTTAGAGGAGGGAAGGTGTCTGGTTTGACAGTAGGCCAAAGGAAAGGACTCTTCAGCAAGATCTAAGGACAGGCTTTTCCTTAGGAGTTTGGAAGCAGGTGTTAACATAGAAAACAAGTCCCTCAAAACAAGAATAATTCTTGGCACTTCAGCCCCTACCACCGATATCACGAAATCCTCGCTGTCTTGTCTTCCTAGGCCAGGCTGGACTGCTCACCCCAAGCTCCCCAGAGCCCATCTAGTCCTCTTGAATCAGTCATCAGTCAGATTTATGTCCTGCTAAATTGCGTTCCTGAGAGCACTGCAACCTCCTAAAGAGACTGTGGGTGGCATAGTAAAGAGATGCAGAGAGCAGATCCATAGCAGCCTAGAGCCAAAACAGCTCTCAGCTGCCACAGCTTTGTCCTCTCCCTGTCCATTCCTCCATTTACCTAGCAGCAAAAACGGAGAACACATTGGTTTTCCTCTTGTTTAGCAGTCTTTTCAGGGGTTATTCTTCATTTGCACTTCAAAGATAGGTATTTGATGCCATCTGAAGTGTTTCACATTTTAAGTAGAGTGGAAATTTTTCCATCTACAGCCTCCAACCATCCTGAACTGAGGAGTAAAAAGCAAGGAAGTGGTGAAGGACCACGGCCAGGCCAGGCTCCCTTCTCATATCAGGCCCTCTAAAAAGGGGGTGATGATATGGAGGTTAGACACAGGTGGATGACAAACTCTCCTCTGGTCTATGGCTCCATGGCATGAATGTCTCTGAGACTGAGGGGTTTCTTGTTCATGTTTTCTGTCCTATTAGTGTAGTGTTGTGTCTTGAAAGCCTTTCTGATCTCTGTTGAAGTGCATAAACACATGCTGTAATGAACAGAAGGTGCTTGTCCTGTGAGGCTAAATGATACTGCAACATCTATGTGAGACTCATATAGTATGAGTCACCATTTCTTTTTTGTAGTTATTGCCATACAATAAAACCCACTATTGCATGATCCATCAAAACAGTGTAGTAGCTCAGTTGACACAAAACTAGACTCAGTCACTTCACAACCATTTAAGCTTGAAAACTCTCCTTTGCCCTGATGCCCATAGCTGTTGGCAGCTGTTGGGTTGTGACTGTACTAAGACCATGGCCAACAGTTGTGTGATTTCCTCAGTTACATACTATTCAAAGCCTCTAATACCCAGCTGCTCTTGGTAAAATTGTTCTCTCTATTTCAGGGGAAATAAACACCTACAGGTGGAACGTCCCAGAACGATCTGGCCCTGGTAAAACAGATCCAAACTGTATTACTTGGGTTTATTATTCAACAGTGAATTTTGTAAAGGTAACCAAAGATCACATTGCTCTGGATAAAGCATGCTGCCTTGCATAGTGTTTCTGAAATGATCCTGCTTCTCATTTATGCCAGGACCACAGGCTAGAGGAACAATTTATAGAGCTAGATGCTTTGTCATCTTTGATAACAGTTGCACATGCCTGGGTAATTCAATCTAGTGAAATCCCCAGGGACACCCATGGTAATGTGATTCCCTCCTTAAAGAACAGTTGAAGGGTTTTTAAGTGAAGGCAAACATTGCTTTGGTACATGCTTAGGGACATGTAGGGAAAGAGATCTCTAATTAGAGAGAGCAATGAATTTTTCTCATCTAATAGGAAAACAGAATTTAATCTTTATTTAATCTATAGTTAATCTGTACTATTTCATAACTGAATTAACTAGAAAATTTGTAATGCATATATTTATTTTATTTCAGGACACATACAGTGGTCTGATTGGGCCTCTCGTAGTTTGCAGAAAAGGAATTCTAGATGAAAGAGGTCTAAGAAAAGACATTGATCGTGAATTTACCCTTCTGTTCATGGTGTTTGATGAAAATGAATCCTGGTATTTGAAAGAAAATATTGAAACATACCTTCATAAGAATCCTGACGATTTTAATTCTACCAAGGACTTTGTAGAAGGCAACAGCAAGCATGGTATGTAGGACTCGGTGGCAGCAGCCAAGAGGACAGATGTTTATTTTTCACAGCCATTTTAGGAAGACGTTGGACTTAGCCTGCAATTGCCCAACCATGTGACAACTTCATAAGCCGCAACTCTGGAAACTAAAAGATTTCATGTGGCCCAGCCGAGATATTTTTCTAACAATATAGTTTAATCCTGTTCTCCTGGGAAGTGGTTGCCCTGTCAGACTTCCCTTGTCATTTGGGAGCTGTATTCCTTGCAGGTTTATTTAGTAGGAGCGTAAGGATGACATTTTAAAATTGTGCTTGTAGTAGCAGACAACCCAAGAGCCAGGCAGCAAAGACTGTATGGGGACAGGAACATTCCTGGCAAAGCAAATTCTTCTTTCTACAGATGGTACCCATTTTAGGCAACAACTCTATTCTCTCTTTTCCCATGTAGCTTCTCTGCATAAATCCTGTTTCTTCAGGAGTCTGATCTCAACCAGTAAAAACCTACCTGATGCTTTTCAAGATAAAAAAAAAAAAATGGTTGCTGCTGTGCATGTGGATGATTTGGAAATTGAAACAAAAATATGACTGTCTCCCTGCAATGGCAGCAGTCACTATGGAGAGCCCTTGCCCTAGCCACGTGTGCCTGTCCCCTCTATGCCTGGGCACCCCTTTTCCCCAAAGAGAAAGCCAGAAAGGTGCCTGATGTGGAGGTTATCATCGCCCATATCATGGCCAGTTATTAATCAGTCCTATTTTGTCATTCTTCCAGCAATCAATGGGAAGATTTATAACAGTCTCCTGGGCCTAACGATGAATGAAGGTGATAGAACAAACTGGTATTTGATAGGAATGGGCGATGAAGTGGATATACATACAGTTCACTTCCATGCACAGACCTTCATCTTCAAGGTTGGTAAAATTAATCAAAGTAAAACCTTTATAGTGTGACAGGAAATTCCTGCAAAAAAGTCCAGATTCTAGCCTGGTTCTGCAGCTTGGGCACGGAGCCCTGGGCTGATGCTGAGGTCAGTGAGAGTTTTGTGTGTGAAGGAAATAAAAAAATGAATGAGATTCTTGAAAAGCTTTTGTCAATATGAGCATGTTATGAAACATGAATAAATGTCACTATTAGAGGACATGATTAGGTAGGTAAAATATATATATTTACCCATGGGCATAAGGGAAGATACAGGGAGGAAATCAGAGCGAGTTATGCCTGCTTACAGTATGGTTTTATGCTGTAACAGCTCAACGCTGGCAGGACTGTCTGAAAAATCTGTCTTTCAAAGAAATGCCCATGCTCGATCAGCACTTGAAGCCCTCAGGAAGGATGTCTTAATTAATTGATTAAATGAGGAGTGTCCACAGACCTCAGTTTCCCCGGATGAGGTGTACTAGGAACATATAACAAGACAGCATTTGAGCTGCCTTGAGGAGCTGAAAGTCTAACAGGAATATTTCAGTGCCTGTGGGGTATTTGAGGCAAGACTCTTACGATGCTGGTTTTGCCTTGCCACAGACAGATAAGGACCACAGAGGAGACGTGTACGATCTTTTTCCTGGGACTTTCCAGACAATTGAGCTCATAGCAGAAAACCCTGGAACGTGGCTTCTGCATTGCCACGTAGCTGATCACATCCACGCCGGCATGGAGACAACCTATACCATCAATAAATCAGGTGCAGTATCAGAAATGCGTCCTCGGACTAGGTGTCGCAGCAGATCAGATGGAAGGCAGGGAGGAAAGGAAGAGAGCTGATGTCAACGCTGCTCCCTGCACGCTGGTGGGAAGCACCTGTAAATTACTGCCGGGGCCAGTTAGCGTCATCTAGGGACAGGACAAACACCCCTAATGACATGGCAAGGACAGTAATCTTTGCTGCACTCTGCAACTTAAAAACAGCTGGTGCTTCACAAGAGCCCCTCTAAACAGTGGCAGCCTGTGGGCCATTAGTCACCCGCAGATGGTGCAGCAAACAGCTGTGAAGCTATTTTTTAGCCTTGCTGCACGTGGTGTGTTGGAGGGTCTGCAGGCTGGCATGGTGCTGGTTCCTCCCTGCAATCACTGCTGGCTCACGGGGCTATTCGAGCTCCTTCCTGCACGGGCAGAGATAGATACCAGATGCTCCAGAAAAAAAAAATGATCGCTCATGCTATCCAAGAAATAGGAGATCCTTTGGCTAAGAAAAGTTGGCAAACTTTTTTGGGTGGTGCTGGTCCCTTCCACCACTTGTGAGTAAAGCCAGAAGTGCTTTGTGAGCCTCTCCACATCACTAAATAATTCACTAAACATCTGGATCCAGTGTCTCCTGCCTGGGTCTCTGCTGTGCTTGCTACACTCCTCCGCAGGGGCTGCACCAGCATCAGCAGGCACACCTCGTACTGGTAACCCTGTAGCAGCAGGATGACAAACGTAAAGCCAAACACAGCCAAAATACTCCTTCCTTGGACAAGGTGAACTTATTTTATACCACATATTCCTTCGGGCTGTGAAACTTCAAATAAACAAACAAATGCAGAACTGAATCATAGAATCATAGAATAGTTTGGGTTGGAAGGGACTTTTAAAGGCCATCCAGTCCAAACCCCCTGCAAGGAGCAGGGACATCTCCAACCAGATCAGGTTGCTCAGAGCCCCATCCAACCTGGCCTTGAATGTTTCCAGGGATGGGGCATCCACCACTTCTCCGGGCAACCCATGCCAGGGCCTCAGCATCCTCACAGTGAAGAATTTTTTCCTTATGTCCAATCTAAATCTACCCTCTTTTAGTTTAAAACCTTTACCCCTTGTCCTATCACTACAGTAAGTAGTGAAGTAACAAAGATGCCTATGGAGAAGGGGGACATTGTCCGCAGAGCTGCTGAGAGCAATAGCTGTGCTGATCTAATAATGAAGTCTATTTAGATCAACAAGGAAGAAGGAATTAAATAAAATCAAAGCTACTTTTCCAGAAGACAAAAAAGCGTTTATTAAGGTTTTCAACTTAACTATGGTTTCTCTCTCTCCTCACAGAGCGGGAAGCTCATTCAGAAGGAGGACTCACTACTGCAGCATATGATACAACTAGTGCAAAAAATAGGACCACTGCAAAGGGTGAGGATTTCTTAAAATGCCATTTCAAACTCTTTACAGTAATGCATAGATTTCTCATTAACTACTCTCTTTTAACAGATTATGACAGCAAAGGGGACAGTTTTTTTGGCAAAACGTTGAGTCTTGGAGAAGCCAGCCTGATACTTGCAGTCTTGTTTTTCATTGGACTTGTTCTGCTCTCAACAGTATTAACCTTCTTCTGCCTCATCATCCGCCAAGGAAGCAGGATCCATTACACGGCTCTGCATGACAAAAGTGCACTTCTAACAGATTTCCTGTAAATCCCCGCTTTTAGCATCATTCACAGAGCCGCACTGGATTTCATGACATGCTGCTAATAAAACTGGAGCGAGACATATGCTGATAGCCAGCGCTCACAAGAGTGAACATGAGCTGTGGGGTCCAGCTCCGAGCGCCACGTACCAACCATGTACCACACATCACTGTTTCCACTCCTCTGGAGTTCTGTTAAGCTTGGCCCGAGATGAAATTTGGTGGATGAGCAGAGCAGCACACCTCTTGGCATCCACACCGGCTGCAAAGGATTTATCCATGGGATTAAGGAGCAGACAGCACAGCATCCATGCACTCTGTGGAGAAACACAGGGCCCAAGCTAGGGAATAAATACCACCAGGGTCTGTTTTAAGCGTGCTGGCTTCCAAAGGAGCAGGTGTCATTGTCGAAGTCCCTGCGGTTTCCCAAAGTCTGACTCAATGAATTCACCAACATTTAAGCAATTCTCCTTTTTTTTTCCCCTGTTAAATGAGGAAACTCTGCACTAGGGACAGATTTTTAAAGGCATTTAGGGATCTACCAATATATTTGAGCACCTGACAGAGTTAGCAGTGCCCCTGCTGTTAGTTTCTCTCACCTTTCGTTAATCCCTTTAAAAATCTAGCCCTGAGCAACCTCCAAGAAAGTTAGTTGACTTTGTAATTGCTGCTCGTTGTGGTCCTGATTCTGTACCTCTTCTTTCCACCGAGTAGCACCTCACTCCCTACCAATAACGAAGCCATCAGGAGGCTGATCCCTGCGCTCTGCGGGGAAGACAGGCAGAATCAGGCCATGTTTAGTGATACTTGAATGTTTATAGCTCATTTTTAATTAGATAGTGTTCATTCTTGCCTGCTCACATCAGCTACAGCTCTTGCAGAGGAACTCCAGAATAAACATGTCTGTGAAATTGTTTATCCAAATTTGATTTTGAATGTAAATTCAAGTTGCAATATTTTTTTTGCTTTAATTTTTCCACTTCTGTATTTTGAAATGTGTTCAAATGTAGGAAACTTTACTGCCCATCATTCTTATTGTAGGTTAATGATGCCCTAGATTGATGTTCAGTTAACTAAGATGTTGAAGTTGCTTGGATGTTTCTCAGCTATTTCTTGATTCTTTGTTTCCCCAGCCATTTAAAAGCACACATGAGGTAGAACTGCAGGACTGAGCCCAAACAGGATTTACACCACAGCAATAAACACTTCCAGACTCCTCCTCTAAATCTTCCCTTCAAGCTGACAAAAACAAATACTCTAAGCCCTTTCATCTTTCTGTTTTCTAAACATTAAAATTGAGGTCTCCTGTTCTGTGCAAAAACACTGCCTGTGCAGGACATTTGCTCTCTGTATATGGACAAAATTAAAGCCCTTTACTTAAATATAGACTGTTAATAAAGGAAATTATTTGGTACTTTCCTTTTAGAGTAGCTAATGTGTCTGACTTCTTAGAAACAGAATCATAAATATCTTTTGACCATAGAAAGTAGCCAGCCAAAGTTCTTACAACGATAATAAAAATGTGGTTATTTTTATGAACCTTCTGGCACAGATCACTTCATCTGGCATGCTTCTCAGCTGGACGGTGGCTGTGAAACAGGAATGAAGCCTCCAAAAGTCCTCAGGGCCTCCGGCCGTCACCGCTGCTTGCCCAGGTGACAGAGCCTGCTGCAGAGAGCATCAAGCATCACAGAAAGCATAAGGCATCACGTTTAACATTGCTCACCTGGTGCAGGCAGCCCCACTGCCAGCTGTGCCCCAACACCTGTGCTGAAGGAGAGCATCTGTGCTGGGCTGAAGGACCAACGGGAACAGAGAGCAAAGCAACAAAATTAACAAAGAATCATGGAACAGTTTGGGTTGGAAGGGACCTTTAAAGGCCGTCTAGTCCAACCTCCCTGCAAGGAGCAGGGACATCTCCAACCAGATCAGGTTGCTCAGGGCCCCGTCCAACCTGGCCTTGAACGTTTCCAGGGATGGAGAATTCACCACCTCTCTGGGCAACCTGTTCCAGTGTTCCACCACCCTCACTGTAAAAAAAATATTTTCCTTTTATCTACTCTAAATCTGTCTCCTCCTATGTTAAAACCATTACCCCTTGTCCTCTCACAGCAGGCCCTACTGAAAAGATTCTCTCCATTTTTCATATAAGCCTCCTTTAGGTACTGGAAGGCCACTATCAGGTCTCCCCAGAGCCTCCTCTTCTCCAGGCTGAACAGCCCCTACTCTCTCAGCCTGTCCTCATAGAAGAGGTGCTCCAGCCCTCTGATCATCTTCCTGGCCTCCTCTGGACCTTCTCCAGCTGGTCCATGTCCTTCTTATGTTGGGGGCTCCAGAACTGGACACAGTACTCCAGGTGGGGTCTCACCAGGGCAGAGTAGAGGGGCAGAATCACCTCCCTCGACCTGCTGGCCACGCTCCTCTTGATGCAGCCCAGGATCCCTTTCTTTTTCTGGGCTGCAAGCGTACACTGCCAGCTCATGTTGAGCTTCTCATCCACCATCACCCCCAAGTCCTTCTCCTCAGGGCTGCTGGCTGCTCTCGATCCATTCTCTGCCCAGCCTGTGTTTGTGCCTGGCATTGCCCCCACCCCCATCCACGTGCAGTTCTCCACCCCCGGGGTCACCCCAAGGCGCCTGGCACGGCCTGGAGCCCCCAGCTCCGGGCAGGGCAGGGCAGCGGCTGCACGACCGCACCCCCTCCCGCCCCTCCCTCCCCACGGCGGGAGGCGGAGCCTGGCCGGGGCTGGGGCGGAGCGGAGCCCAGCCGAGCGCGGCCGGGCCGGGCCGTGCCGAGCCGTGGCCACCATGGCCATCGCGCATATCGCCACCGAGTACGTCTTCTCCGACTTCTTGCTGAAGGAGCCGCCGGAGACGCGCTACAAGGGGCTGCGGTTGGAGCTGGCGCTGGACAAGATCGTCACCTGCATCGCCGTGGGGCTGCCGCTGCTCCTCATCTCCCTCGCCTTCGCCCAGGAGGTCTCCATAGGTGACCGGCCTCCCCGGCATCCCCCCTCCCTCCTCCCGCGGCAGACAAAGGGCTCGGCGGGGCGGGGGCGGCGCTCCGTGCGGGGGTGTCGGCTGTCGGGTGGGGTTTCCGCTCGGGGGTCGGGAAAAAGGCACCTTTGGGCCGTGGGGAGCGAGCGGGCGGGCGGCTCCCCCGGGGAGCATCCCAGGGAGCAAGCAGTGCCGGGCATCCCGGCTGGCCCTCCCCGCCGTCCCCTCCGCCGTCCCCTCCGCCGTCCCCTCCGCCGTCCCCTCCGCCGTCCCCTCCGCCGTCCCCTCCGCCGTCCCCGGCACTGCCCCACCGCTGTGGGTCTTGGACACCGCCTGAGCAAGGGCCCCGTGGCTGGGCCGTGGCTGTGGTTTAGGGAGAGGGATGGGGCTCTTTGTTCCCCGGTGCTGCTCAGCTCTGCCTTACCGGCTGCCCGGGTTCCCTAATTATTTCGCTGTATTTTTTTTTTTTTTTTTCCGCGTCCCCAAGTTAAAGAAGTGCTCGTGCAGCAGCCAGCCCTCCTCAGAGTCTGAAATGACTGAAATCCACGGGACAAGGACTTGTAACCTAGGGGCTCAGATAAAATCTTATTGCTTGTAAGAACTGAGATTAAACAGCACCATGTGGGTGAAGATTTCAAAGGTGAATCAGCAGTGCTGTCCGTTTTGAGACAGAAGTAAATCATAGGACTTTTTCCACGCTTTCAGAAATAGTTTGATTTACTGCATGTCCCTGTTTATGGGCATTCGGTGTTGAACTCCTGAGATACATGGCCTGCAGATTTGAGTCAAGAGAGTGGAAGCTGGGATGGGATGGTGAATTGGTGGTGAATCTGTATAAAAACATCCCAATAGCATTAATCAGATTAATCAGACTGCTTAAGAGATAGGATGCCCCAGACTGCCGTGTTTACACCTAGCTACACACCTACGGCAATCCGTGTGGTTTCGATTCAAAACAGTGCCCTGCAATAACTGCACAGAGGAGTCGAGCACTGTGGCATCTCTGGTCGGTCAGACACTGGATGGATACAGAAGTGTTTCTGTAATCTAACCTGCTGCTCTTAGTTTTAGATCTGATACTGATATTGCACATTTCTTCCTCTTAAAGCGGTGAAAAAGAGGGCTTGCATGTCAGGTGCACGTACTAGTCTGTGTATGGACCTCTCAGTTCTGCTTCTCTAAAAGCGCCGGATCCACCTCTGTCTGAAACAGTGCCTGCATATCAAGGTCTCTTTTATGAGCTCTGCAGAAGTATTTTTTTTTCATTCTCCTTCCTTATGTAAAGCTCCAACACACAGTTGAATTGCAGAGTTTCATAAGCTGTGCCTTTCTTTCGGATGAGTTAAGTTCTCATCTTTGCTAATCAAACATTTGGGCCTCAGTGCGTGCTGTATATATAAGACCTTTCAGTATTAAACTAATTCAAGTTGAATCTGCAACTGCAGTAGATCTATAAAGCAAGAATTAAAACGTGTGCTGCATCTGACATGTGCTTTATTTTGCTCGTAATCCTGAGAACCTTTTAGAAGAAAACACAGGGTTTAAAACTGTGCTTTGCTATTTGAAAAAGAAATATGAAAATAAGTATGAGGAATATGCCAGGCCTTCAGCATGAGTGAAACTGTGCCACGTGGTTCCCATACAGAAAGTGATAGTATGTCACCTGCGCTGCCGTTACGGCCGTCACCTATTTCCTGGACAGGGATTGCAGCTTGGCAGGCTGGCTGCTTACAGGAGACCCCGGAGCTGTTTCTGTTAAGGCTTTTGAGGGGATAGAGAGGGTCTTAGGGACTGGATGTGCCCGGTTCTGTGAGCACTAGTGTTCAGCCAGCGCTAAAACAGAAAGCAAAGATTGGTTTCAAAGGGTTTCTGATGCAGCTGTGCTTTGAAAAAGCTCAGGAGTGCTACACCGGGAGAAAATGGTAGGGTCCATTTTAGGGCTGAAGAAGAGCAACTGGGATTCAGGACTGGTTGTGGAAGCGGAGTGTGAGTCACAGCCTGGAAATACCTCTGCCTCTGGGTTCAAAATTGAACACCTTTTCCAAAAATGAATGCTCAGCTCCTATTTCTGTTGGGATAATTGCATTCTTCCCACCTGAAATTCTCCTGGCACCTCGAGCTGTCACCTTCCCTTCCCGCCCTGCCTTCCTGTTTCCTTGCCGTGCGGTGTCAGACAGCTGCAATTTTCCTCCTACGTGCGGTTGCTGTTAATTGTGCAAAATGATTACAATGTTTACGAAGGCCGCAGAGGTTTTCTGAAGCTACCAAGTGACTTTTAGTTTCAATAGAAGTTTTAGGAAATAAAAGAGATTCCAGTTGGGTATCAGGGAGGATTTCTGTGCCAGAGGCATGGAAAACCCAGCTGCTGCGCTCAGCCAGCGAGCCCTGCTGAAACTCCGGGGCTGGTGCCTGCATCGCACTTCGGCATCCTTCAGGGGTAGAAGGAGAACTAATATAAGTTTTTTCTTGGTTGTATTTTAGAAACCCATGGTCAGTTGCAGGTTTGTGATGATTTTAAGCTGGTTCTGGTAGTGCCTAGCTGTGATTGAGCTGTTCTCTGCCAGTGCTGGGAAGTTTTGCTGCTTGAAATCCTGCACCTCTTATCTCTGTGCAGCTAGACCTTGCTTTATACAATTTTATATAATTTTATGTAATTTTGTATACTGGGAACTTGAAAATGGAAATAAGAATAGGATTGTGAGGATTGTGTTGTGTATGCTTATATTTCTTATGTTATGACCTGATACTGTTTCCTTATATTATTTGGCAATTCTTATGGTAAATAGACTACAGGTGATCAGGTAGTGTGGTAACAGAAACCGTATAAATATCGCTAAATCACCCTTCCTTCTTCTAAAGGAAAAAAAAAAAAAACATTAGATAAGGGCACCCTCAGCAATGTATGAGCCACAAATTAATAGAATTTTGTCTGTGTCATTTTTCCATGACCATGTTTTTAGTAAGAATAGCTTTGAGCCAGGATTGAGATTCCAGTTTTTAAACCGTGTGCGCATATCTTGCGAGATAGGCTTTCTTACTGTAAACAACTTAGCTGAAAACATAGATAATTATAACCAAGGCACTGCCTGTAGCAGGATGCTGCAGCCCTAAGCAGGTACAGTCAGTTGAGCAGGGAGGAGATCGAAACAAGCTGCTTAATTTTGGCAGAGGCTTGTTTCCAAGTTAGTTCTCGGAAAAATATCAGTGGCTGGCTTGAGTTGCAGCCAAAAGAAAAGCAGATGTGAGAACTGTCCACTCGACATCAAATATTTGCCTCTTTTCCTGTAGGAAGGGAACTGGGAATTGCTCATATGTGCTTAAGCCCAGCAGCTGCTTGTCACCGAATGATGTTGTTTGACCTTCCGTGTACAGTGGCTTTTGGGCACTGTGAGGATGTGCAGCGCACAGCGTGTGCCGGCTGCATTCACTGCATCTTCGCGTGGTAGGTGATGGCTGGGAAAGGAGACGAGAAGCGAGGGAGACAGCTGGAGAGGAGAGAAGAAGGGAGTCTCGTGGTGGCCACCAGCCATCCTTACTGCAGGTTCAGTTTGGACATTGGTTGTGCATGACTCATACATTGCTGGTATGAATCAATCCTCTTGTTTTAGCGTCTCTGTTTATTTTATAATATATAAAAAAAACCACCTTGGAAACCCTCCCAGGACCCAGAAACTATCATATGTTAACTAAGTCACCTAAGAATCTTGTGTATCATCAGCATGAAGGTCTGGGTAGCGCTACCAGTTTGTCAGTTGTGGCAGGGAGGTGCCTGGCCATGGACCAACCCACGACATCTGCATGAACGTGTCAAAATGAAGATTTGCTGCACTAGAGAAGTCTTACTTCCCTCTGATGCAACTTATCTCCTTGCTGGAGGGTGCTTGAAGGTTGGGAAGTGGAGTCTTGCCCTGTGCTCTACAGGCTTAGTGTCCCTATTGACCACTTCGGGCTTTCCCACTGGTGACAATCCTTACTTGCCCCGCTCAATTTCCACCTAATTTCTGGGAGGGTTTTTTTCTCAAATTTGTTTGAGTTAGTTCACAACCCCCCAGTTGGCTTCCTATGGGATTTGAGGTGCTTTGCCCAGCAGAAAACACAGGGTGAAGACTGTTAGTGAGGAACTCTGGCTGCTGCATCCCAACAGCTTCTGTGGGCGCCACAGGGCCAGCAGTGCCCATCTGCAGCATCCCTATTGCGTGTCCAGCCGAGCCTGTGTCTCTCTGTACAGGTTAATCATTTCTCAAACAGCCAGGAGAATCAAATATATAGAAAAGGGGGGAAATCAGATTAAATCACTACAAATATACCAAGAAATAGTCTTAACTCTTGGATTAAGCTCCTTTGCTTTTCTCCTATGCTCTCGCTGGCCTTCCCTGCTGATGTCCGTCACCCTTCACATTGAGAAGTTGCTGGGGAGGCGTTTGGGAAATAATCCTGTCTTGTGACTTCCGCAAGAGCTGGGGGCTGCAGTTAAGTTGGGTGTAATTAGGCCAAAGACTATTACTATGGCAGCTGCTGGCTAAGAGCTTGAAAAACATCTCCAAGTGCTGCTGAAGCAGGCTGTATGCTAATAGTTGAGATTTGCACATCTTGCATTTAGTTCAGCGGGATGCTCGGAAACCTGGGGCATTAATGACAGGACTGAGTCAACAAGTGTGCGAGCTTCATCAGTCTGGAGCAGCTGGACAATCTGTGAACTCCAAAGCATCTTTTGTTTGAGGTGCAGACCCCAGAGAAGAGCAGCATACACTGTGCTGCTGGTTGGCCTGTGAGGAGTATTCAGTCAATAGCAGAAGTTACCAGCATCAGGAATGAGCCTGCCTGGGGAGCCAGGATAAACCTGTAAAAAATTTACTTTAGTGTCAGGTCTAACTTGTCTTTGGGTGAACATCTTCAGCTGTTGGTGAGGAGATTTCTTGTGTTTAACTTCTACAGAGTCAGGTTTACATCTCTTATGGAAATGCTAGTAAGCTGCTTTTGGTGCCAGAATTAATTTTAAAAGCATGCGGAGTCAGATGGTCATCACCACTGTTCTAGGATGTTGATCCTTCAGGTGAAAGGAATTTTTTGTTTGTTTGTTTTCCTTAAATCTCACTAGTGGGAATTTCATTCACAAGTTTTTTTCCCATGAATCAAAAAACCTATCGTTCTGAAGGCACTGCTTGATAAACACCCAGCTCTTTTCTCACTGCATTATTTTGAGATTTCTCTGAGGGATAACTGGCAGCCCCTTGGAGAGGGAAAGATACTTGGGGGCTCCTCTGACCCATTTCCCCTGAGCTTTATGTTCTACTATTACTCTGTTGCCAAAGGAAACCCCAGGGAACAGGTTATTTTCTCCAGTGCACCCATTTATCTCTCTCCATATTTCCTTCTTAAACATTGTGTCTACCATGTTTCACCCAACCTGCCACTTTGGTCCATGAGAAGCATCTGTAATCTAATAAAATCATTCCTTGTGGTCTGCTCTTAATGCATGTGTGTACACCCACACGTACAGTCATTTCTTCTCTGGCATGCATTGGGACATCTTTTTTTCATATTTTAAAATCTTTTTTAGTATTGGGGTGGAGGATGTGCATTGGATGGTGCCCAGCAGTCTGCACATTGTGTATGTGTGGCTTGATTTTCTTGTTTGTGGGTTTTTCTTTAGTGGCTGCTAACGTGGATAATTCTTGCTAGGTAAAATCAGGTGTTTGGGTATCGTGGCTAGTTCATTCTGCCCTGTGGAAAATTATAGTAGTGATTAATGGCTAGGTTTTCATCTGAGCTTATGCAAATCTTTTGGCAGTGATTGCAGTGTATTAGAAACCAAATAATTGCTTACTGAAGGTTTACTCCTATCAACTACAACCACTTGATCCTGGTTCAGGAAAAATATTTCAGCATATGATTAACATTGATTCCTGGAAGTACTCTCTGTTAGTTGTAATTTCTTAATTACATGTTCAAGTCAGAAGAGGAGTGTTGAGCCACTGGGGAGGAAACCAGTCCAGCTTGCTGGCTTTCTGCTCTCTCTGGTGAGGGATGCAGCCAGAGGATGCTGAGCCCGCTGCTCGTCCCGCTTTGCACCCCAGCAAAGCAGCTGGGTGCTGAACAGTCTCCTTCAGATTTGAGGCTTTCCATGGGAGTTTCTTTTTTGTAGGCAGGTTTCTTTTTTGGAAAGCATCTACAGGGGCACTAGGGTGGGAATCACATAAGTGACTTGTATCCTGCTCGTTTAGCATCGATAACAAAATTTACACCTCTGTTTGGACAAAAGAAGCCGGAGTAGGCCCACTGCTTGCATCTCAGCTCTGACAAGTCCCAACTGGAACTGGGACATCATCTTTGGGACACTTGATGACACATCCTTCCTAAATGAGCTTGCAAGACTTAGGCAAAGTGGGTGAAAAAGTGTGACCAGGGCACAGGACCTCCACCTGTAGGCAAGCTCATGCTGGTTTTTACAGTGCTGTGCAGGAGCTGCAGAGGAGCTGGTTGCAGAAGAAGAGGGTTCTCCTAGTACTGAGGCAGAGGAGACAGCTTGTTGGCAGCGCACCCCTGAAGACGTGCCACGGCCGGGGCGGGTGACAGCTCGGCCTCGCTGCTCGCTGGCTGCAGTGGCTCAGACTCGCACTCCGCACTCGGTTGCATGCCTGCAGGTAATTCCGGCTGTCAGCGACCGGCTCCAGCTGATAATCTTAGCACACTTGTAAGAGTAACGTTTTATCCTACATGGCTGCACACCTTTTGCTGCCTTAAGCTTCTGCAGCTCTTTAAGGTGGTCTCTCTTTTGGGCAACCCTAGTAAGTGGCATTTTTTTATCCTAATTTGTTTGCAAAAGTGTAAGTCAAATCCCCATCACTCCCTCTCCAAAGTTGATTTAGTACCAGGGAATGATTTAAAAAAAAAGTGCGTTGACAAGTGTAATGATAACTTGGCCACAGACTGTTGTGGCAACTGTTTAACGAACACAATCATTTATTACTCCTCATCCTTCTCGTTGTGTAGTTTATCTCCCTGTTGTTATTATGGGCTTGGCTGCTGCTTTTCTTTTTCCCCTCCTATTACTTGTGGGAGCAAAGGACAGGGAATGGTTTCATGTCACCAAGCCAGGAGGCTGCTCCTCTGATAGCAGAGGACCATTAACCTTCCGTGGACACTAGCCCTTGCGCATGTGTGTGTGCACAGTGGGTCTGTGAAGGGCGTTTGGCCCTTTGCCTAATTTCTCCTCTAATAAATACTACAGATTTTCTTTTTCACTTCTTCTAGAATAGCCCAACATAAAGTAAATTATCTAAGGAAAGATGGAAAACTGATCATTTTCAGATGCATTTAATAATCTGTGTTCTGTGTAAAAGATGCAGAGAAACATCCTCTCCCTTTAAGCCATGGTTAGTGCAAACTTGTAATTTACATTAATGAGTGTTTACAACCAGGACTGCAATTAGTTGATTAAAAACCAGTGCAATAACCAGAGCGTCCCCAGCCTCTGCTTCATGTTGAGCTCTGTCCTCTTGGCTCCCAGGTCAGGTTGCCAAAGGTTTCCAGTGGCCCTGCCAAAACGAGAGGATCGGGTGAGCGAGGTTCACTGCTCTGCCGCATCACTGGCATTGCTGTGGCTGTTCTGGCATGAAGCTGGGCACGTAACTCTTTGGAGGAGGAGGCTGGCTGCCTTTTTCATCACTAATTTTGGAGATGGAGGCTGGCTGCCTTTTTCCTCACTTGTTTAAACGCTCCATCACTTTCAGTGGCTTCCCGCCTGTTAACACATGGAATGTGTTTCTTGTTGCGGATACACAGCTGACAATAGGACAAAGCATCTTTCTGAATGCTCCCATTGCTTGTCCTTTGAAAGGGTCACTTGTTTGGTGCTTCACACTGGACACAGCCAGCAGCAGGAGGTTCGTTAAGTGATGAGAGGACAGCATAAATGGTCCCTGTCCAGCCAAGCACAAACACTTTTTTTTTTCTGTAGTGTATGTAGTGTATTATTTCTTGAGCTTCCACAGCTAATGGAAATTCTCTGGAAAGCAGAAACTCCCAAAGCTTTGGGAGAGCGCAAGTGCTTGTCTGGTGCCAGCTTTGCTAAATCACGTGAGCTCTGGTCTGATAAACAGTAATTTGTTTTCTGTAAGAGAGGCTTGTGACAGATCCAGCCATGTCCTTATGATACTGCAGGCTTAGAAATAATTATAATAGTGACTCATAAGGAAAGGCTTTTATTCATAATGCTCCTTGACTATGCTATGCTGTAAAAAGGCTGCACAAGTTACAAGGCAGATGCGGTGGGGTCCTGATACTAAATAAGTTCTTATTCTCTAAAAGCTAAACCAGCAAAAAGGCACAAGGAATGATACAATCTTATACAAATACTTTTTCTGTGTAAAGCACACAGCAATGCCATTAGCACTAACATTGATGAATATATTAAGGAGAAAAAAAAGTAGCACTTTTCCCCCCTCTTGGTTTTCTGATATTGGTGTTGTGTTGGAGCTTGCTCTTAGAAGAGGGATGTTCATGGAAGAGCCATCTCCACTTTGTACAATCGTTTGGTGAAATGGCTATCCTGTTTCAACTTCTATGAATGCCTGCTGGAAATGTGTGGGTTTTTTTTTTTGCTTTCACTATCAAAGCCTCAGAAAGAAAATCAAAACCCCTCATCCTGTGTTACTAGCTGTCATCTGAGGAGCTGCTGATACTCCATGTCTAATGACCACTCTTCCTTGTTGACATACTCTCTGGGAAGACTCAGCTGACGCCTGTAGCTGCTTAGAGCACAATTTGACCCTCAGGCTGAGGCTGCCTAAATACCTGCTGTTGTTGTCAATTAATGCCCTGATCTTAATTTGAAGCTCTCGAGCAGCTGGAGAGGTGATGGGAGTGGGTGGGGATGATGGTGGTATGCCTGGCCCTGGGCATAGCATTTCATTGTACTGCTGAGGAAGGGTCTGGCACCCTTTGGAGGTGTCTGGAGGCCACTCTTGCACTGCCAGAAGTTATAGGAGGAAATCCCTGCTTTCACATGTGTCATGTCAACCCTTCAAAACTTATGTGGGGTCTCAGAGGCAGAAGAAGTGGTAGTACCCTGGGCCACTGCTGGTCTGTGGGAATGGTGTTTGAGGTCTTGTTTCAATAGATGTGTAAGCTCTAGGTTGTGTGTTTGGGAAATACAGTGGCATGAAGGTAAGTGATGGTGGCTGCTTCATGAGGAAACCAGCCTCATCTGATTGCACTTTATGATGGCTCCCCTTTGGCCAACTTGAGTCAAGTGCAAGCAAGAGAGACAGGTCTTGGAGCCTCTGTTCCCCCAAAACCTTATGAAAATAGGCCTGAAAGACAGGTGCTCCTAATATACTGTCTCAATCTTTAGGAGACATCAGAGAGACTCCTTGGGAGTTTAACCCTTTGGGGGTTCCCAATGGGAACTTAGTGACCCTCCTCCCTGCAGAGCTGCCATGTTTCGTTTGCTCACTTAACCTAATAGCTTTGGGTACTGTGAAATCCCAAGTGTGAGCTTTTCTTCCTAAACTTAATTTCTTTTTTTTTTTGTTTAGTGTTATGAGGACCTGATAACTTTGGCTTTGTTTTCCCAGGTGCCCAGATAAGCTGTTTTGCACCCAGCTCCTTCTCCTGGCGACAAGCTGCGTACGTGGACTCCTACTGCTGGGCGGCTGTGCAACAGAAGCAACCATCTCGGAACAATTTAGAAAACATTCCCCTGTGGCTGCATAAAGTATGTACAGATCTCCTTCTCCTGGAGAAGTTGTCCCCACGAGAACCCTGCTTTTGTCTAACTCTTCTTGCTCTTCTTCTCTGCTATAGTCCTTGGCTTTGACTTGGTTCTATTTTTAGAGAGAATATTTTCTTTCCCTTACTTCCAAAGAGGGTACTACTAGAGAAGGTATTTTCTCCTTTTAAGTAAAGGGTCTGTCATGCTATAATAACAAATATCACCAGTTATCTGACACAAGAGTAATGGTAATGTCGCTATGTTGCCCTGGAGCTGAGTGCCACACCTGGCTTTAGCCAGGAACTATTTTAAAACCAGGACACAAGACACAACAACTGCCCTAAAGCTTGTACCAAAAGCTTACTTTAGAAAAGCAAAAGAGTAGAAACATTTTTATTGTATTATAAATTATAATTATTAAAATATTTTTATTGTATTACACTTTGCCAGTTGTGCATGGAGAGTTAGACTGATGGCAGATGGAGAGAGATGAAATTTTGGGGAGAGAAGAAAATTTTGGGAGAGATTAATCACTGGTGCCAACAGGTCTTCAGTGTGGTCTTCTGAGCTTCAGCGGGCTGTTCCCTTGCAAACCGTGAGCTGGCTTTCATGCACAGTAAGAGACTTGTTTTACGGGTAAGAAGTGCAGTAGGTACTGAGATACTTGAGCTGGCTCAAAGCAGTTAGCTGAGCTTTGGTAGGAGTCACAAACTCTTGAGTAAATGCCATTCCAACAGCTGGAGAGGCAGCATTGCCCTGCTGAGGCAGTGCTGATGTCAAAGTCAGAACTACTGTTGGAGCTCTGCAAATTTAGGGTGTTGTGTGCTGCCTTCCCAAGCCCTTTTATCACTTGTCCCAGTAAATAACCCCCCTGGCACCTGGGAGCAAGGGAGAACCTGGAGTTAGGGGGAGCTCAGGTCTGGGACCTGCAGCGCCTCTATTTCTGGGTTTTGCTGGTGTATCCTATACATCAGCTTTTATTATCCAGTCACCTGATGGTATCTCCTCTGAAAGATGGTTCAGAACTGTCTCTGATTCATTTGCTGACTCAAATCACTAACTGTAAAGTTTTACTACTGCCTTCTCCAGTTAACTCCACTCATAACCTTGACACAATGGTCTCATGTTTCATCAATATTAAAGCCAGACTTACTGGTTTCTAGCCTGAACTCTTCCTTGCTTAGTTAGTGCTCCACTTCACTTCAGCCAGACCTTCTACAGAGGCCAGTGGAAGCTGCTGGGACATCTCACAATGCAGGCGGCTTGCGTGTGTGCAAACTCCACCTGCAAACCTGGGTACCTTGCTGCCCCTTTCTCTTGAGGGAATCAGTTCCTCTTACTCGATTTCTGTATGTTGAGTTTTATGCCATAGTCACCTGCTGATAGCTGTAAGTCTCCTTGTTTGCCAGCAATAACTAATGGCTTAAGTAGTCATACTTCTGTGATGCAACCCATGTTCATTTGCTGACTGCAAGGCCCTTCTTCCCACAGTTCCTCCCTGACAGCTTAATGGTATGTGGTCTTTCCTTGTAAATACCCTGCAGATAGGCTGCAAAAAGTGTGTCTGAGCAGCTGAGTCAGAGCTTATGGCAGAGGCTGGCTGCCTCACCTTAACCTCCTAAATCCAGGCTTAGCCACTTACCCACCTGAGCTGGGCACTGGGAGCTGCAGATGCTGTTTGGAGGCCAGTATTAATTAACATCCTTCTACTGGCTGTGGTATCTCAAGGTGTCTGGCTGTTATCTGCACCCAGGGCCAGCAGCCGCCGGCTGCGCTGCTGAGTGGCTTCCTATGGGGGCTGGTCGCTTCTGCAGGAAAACAGGGCTTCGGATTTCTCCCCAGCCTCACGCTGCGAGGTTCATACAAGCTCATTGTTCTGCAGACCTTGGCTAGATAACCGTTTCAGAAATGGCCAGAGCAGAGCCTTTGTGGGAGCACAGTGATGTTAAGAAAAAAGGGAGCCTTCCTAAGCTCCGGTGAGAGGAGACCTGGCTCTGCAGTGCAAGGGCACGGACACACATAGAGGGGCAGCCGGGATTGTTTGGCCCAGTTTTTCTTAAGACAACACTTAAAGCCTTTTTTTTTTTTTTTTCTCCCCTGCTTTCTGGGCAGCAGTGCATTTATTTGCAAAACATCTCAGGTTTTTTCTAATGCTCTGACTTATCTCGCTATATTGGCCTGCTGGAAGGCTCCATAAAAAGTGCTTAAGGGGGCATTATGTTACATTTTTTGGGAAATGAGGTTGTAGGCCCCAATTCCTGATTGAAATGCATGGATTTCCTTATGGCACACTCTCTGTGCTCTGTCAGAAGTGCTGTCAAAGGTTGGCATCCTAGGACAGTGCTCAGCATGGTACAGAGAGGAACTAGGATGGTGTAGCTCTTTGGTGAAGAAGCCAACTGGCAGCAACTTGCCCTGCTTTTATTCTAGGCATCTGGTTCCTCTGAGGGATTATCAAAACCAAGTTGCATTACAGAAAAACTGAAAACTTTCAATTTCCCTCCTATTTCAGAGTACAAGTTTGCACTGGGATTTTTGGTGGTGGTGTTTTTTTTTTTTTTTTTTTTTTTTTTTTCAATCCGTAAAATGTATGTTTCAGTTTTGGGCAGTCCCCAAAGCTTGGACACCTTTACCTGCTGTCCTTTATGCTCTGGGAGATCTCTCCCACACTGGAATTTATAAGTTTGGAAACTTGTTTTGGAGGGGGGAGGAGGAGTGTACTGCAACTTTCTGGATTCCCTGCCTCTCTAGTGACCTGTGCACTCCCAGAGGGTGCTTGGGGCCTCTCCCCTTGGAAAACAGGATTTTTGAAATTGCCAGTGGTCCTGGAATAAGTCTTCACTCTGGATAACCCTTAGCAGAAAGCAAAATGAGTTGTGTACTTAAATGCACAATTCAAGAAACAAATTATCTGCAGATAGATAAATGGAAAGAAGAGGCTATGGCATGTCTTGCGTATATTCTTAGTTTAACACTAAGATTTCCTCCGTCAGTGAAAAAGCTGACAAAGTGCTTATATGGTTGAGTCCTCTGACAAGACTCATCTTTAGGTTTGTCATTGATGAAACTTGGTTTGATGAGGCTTCGCTCTTCTGTTGCCTCTGTTTTCTTCTGAGATTTTCCATTCAGGTTTAATTCCTTCAAGAGGTTTCTTGTATCTGTCTGAAGTGTCAGAATAGAGAAATTGATTTCTAAAGATGAGTGGGAAAGAGAGTCTGTGCTGATGTGGTATGGAAGAATCACGTACTTGCTCCCTCTGCACAGGTAGTTTGCTTCTTGTCTCTGAAGAGAAGTGCTCCACTTAATAACTTGTTTTGATAAAACTTAGCCTGATCCTTAACTGGAATAGAAACAAGCTTTTGGCCATTGTGAGTGGGCAGTCCTTGCAGTCCAGTGGAAGAGGAGACTGCACTGTGAAGCCTTTTTAATCCATAGTGCCCAGAGAAATTCATACGAACGCATGCAGGAGAACAGTGAGCATCATCTGATTGGCTCTTGATGGCCAGCAGACATGATGGCAACCGAGCAGGTTGAGGGGCAGGTTGACATTGAGTGATGAGCTTTCTCTACCTCTGAAATTTGGATTGCTAGGATGGAGGTGTCAATGATCAAGAGACTTCTAGGGATTTTTAATTATTTTATTTTCTAGTCTACTATTAATTGAAGAGAATCAAGGAGGAAGATAAAGGTAAGCAAAATAGAGGTAAATGGAGCAGATGCTCCTTCAGAAGGAGGAGATATGTACCAGTGTAAAATGCAGATAAGTGGTGTATCTGCACATTGCTATGTGCACAGCTGACAGCAGAAATTAGAGTTCTTCACACATGGCACAGCACAGAAAGGTTGGTCATCTGGCTCAGATCTCTGTAAAAGTGCAGGGCAAGTGCTGCAGGACCTGCAAAGAGTGGGTCTGAAGTCTGTATGCATAAAGTGAAACTTAGCTTGTTGAAAATATTCACTTTTTGTAATAGAATTAAGACTTAGTGTGAAGCTGTGTGGTGTTCTTTGATTTGCTTGTCTGTAAATACACAAAAAAAACCCCACCCTGAGGTTCTTTATAATGTTGTTGGTATGATTATAATTATGGTTGTTACCTGATTCTCATTACTCAGTTTGTACAACTTCTTAGCTGACTGAGGACTCCTCGTGTTTCACCTATAAAGCCCCACCCAGAGGGATTAAGAGCTGTCAAAGCAATAAAAGGTCAATGCAGATGCATTTATAGAATCATAAAATAGTTTGGGTTGGAAGGGACCTTTGAAGGCCATCTAGTGCAACCCCCCTGCAAGTAGCAGGGATGATCAGAGGGCTGGAGCACCTTTCCTATGAGGACAGGCTGAGAGAGTTGGGGCTGTTCAGCCTGGAGAAGAGGAGGCTCAGGGGAGACCTGATAGCGGTCTTCCAGTACCTCAAGGGGGCCTACAAGAAAGATGGGGAGAGGCTGTTCAGTAGGGCCCGTTGTGACAGGACGAGGGGTAATGGTTTTAAAATAGAGGGGGGTAGATTTAGATTAGATATTAGGAAAAAAATTTTTTACAGTGTGAGTTGTAGAACACTGGAACAGGTTGCCCAGAGAAATGGTGGAAGCCCCATCCCTGGAAACATTCAAGGCCCGGTTGGATGAGGCTCTGAGCAACCTGATCTAGTTGGGGATGTCCCTGCTTCTTACAGGGGGGTTGGACTAGATGACCTTTGAAGGTCCCTTCCAATTCTAACCATTCTATGATTCTATGACTGTCTGCCCATAGTGAAGTGTGTTGGCTGTCAGTAATCACCTCCTTATTTTCCATGTACCTTAGCATGGTTTCCAGGAGAACCTGTTCCATCACCTTACCAGGCACAGAGGTGAGGCTGACCAGCCTGTAGTTCACTGGGTCTTCCTTGTTCCACTTTTTAAACATGGGGATTATGTTACCCCTTTTCCAGTCATCGGGAACTTCACCAGGCTACCACAACTTCTCAAATACGATGGACAGCAGCTTCGCAACTTCATCCGCCAGTTCCTTCAGGACCCATGGATGCACCTCATCAGGTTCCATGGACTTGTGCACCTTCAGGTTCCTTAGATGTTCCTGAACCTGCTCTTCTGCTACAGTGGGCAGTTCTTCATTTTCCCAGTCCCTGTTTTTGCCTTCTGCGACTTGGGTGATGTGGCTGGAGCCCTTACCAGTGAAGACTGAGGCAAAAAACTGACAAGTACCTTAGCCTTCTCCCTAGCCCAGGTAACTAGGTCTCCTGCTCCCTTTTGGAGAGGGCCGACATTCTCCCTGGTCTTCCTTTTATGCCCAGCATACCTAGAGAAGCTTTTCTTGTTGCCCTTGACGTCCCTGGACAGATTTAATTCTGTCAGGGCTTTAGCCTGCCTTACCTGATCCCTGGCCACTCGGATAGTCTTTCTGTAATCTTCCCAGGCTACCTGTCCATGCTTCCACCCTCTGCAGGCTTCCTTCTTGATTTTCAGTTGGTCTAGGAGCTCCTTGTTCATCCACACAGGCCTTCTGGTATTTTTGCCCAACTTCTTCATTGGAATCCATAGCTCCTGAGCTTGGAGGAGGTGCTTCTTGAATATCAACTAACTTTCTTGGGCCCCTCTTCCCTCCAGGGCTTTATCCCATGGCACTTTACCCATCTGATCCCTGAAGAAGCCAGTCTGGTCTCCTTATAACCAGGGCAGAGAGCTTACTGCACACACTCCTCGCTACCCTAAGGATCTTGAACTCCACCATCTTGTGGTCACTGCAGCCAAATCTGCCCTTGAATTCCATGTCCCCCACCAGCCCTTCCCTGTTGGTGAGAACAAGGTCCAGCATAGCACCCCTCCTCATTGGCTCCTCTGTCACTTGTAGGAGGAGGTTGTCATCCACGCATTCCAGGAACCTTCTGGATTGCCTGTGCCTTGCTATGTTGTCCCTCCAACAGATGCCAGGGTGGTTGAAGTCCCCATGAGCACCAGAGCTTGTGACCATGAGGCTGCTCCTTTCTCTCTACAGAGGGCCTCATCCACTAGGTCCTCCTGCTCAGGTGGCCTGTAGCAGACCCTCACTGTAATGACACCTGTCTCTGCCCTCCCTCTAATCCTGACCCATAAGCTCTCTGTCCAAAAAAAAAGTAAGCTCTCTATTCAAAAAGTAGGCTGTTTTGCAGTTGATGAGGAAGAAGCAAAGTGAATAAACTACAGCATCACAAGAAATTACACATGGCACTTATAGTCATGTTTTCACAATGACCTGGACATCTGATTCTATCTTCTAGATCTGTGCTAGGTGGAAGCTACTTGGATTCAGTTTAAATGGCAGTGTGGGTGTGATACAGTTGACCTCAGCATACAATGCCCAGCCCCACTTGCCTTCAGTGATTAATTCCCTTCTTGTCTCAAGCATATTGCTATTTGTTCACAAGTGACCTAGTTCAGAGGGACCTGAAGTGTGTATACGCAGGGAGCACTCAATCTCTGAGTTGCAGTGCCTGTACACCTGTAGTGTTTCCTGAGAGTCTTAGAACGCTTTAAAAATACGTGTTCAAGTGAAACGATTGTTGAAAAACTGTTGGCACCTAACTGTGAAACTAGGGACTGTTTGCAGCCTTGAAGAGAATGTGCACCCTGCCAGCATCCTGGCAGAACACATCAGCGATGTGAAAGGATGCTGACAGTGTGCCGGTTTGCTCACCATTTGGTAAAGTTTTTCTCGGTGTCTATGCAGCAGTTGTGATCCTTGGTTGAACCCAAACATGAGAAAAGCAGTAAGTGCAGGCATACTTGTAAAACACACTTTTTTGGTCCAGCAGTTGATCCCGGGCCACTCTGTGTTTAGAACAACTTGATCTGATCTTAATTGCCTCCTGCTCACCGAACCATCAGGGCCCATAGGTGAACAAATACCTGCTTTCTCCAGCCAGGCCCTAGCTGATGGCGGATGGTGTCCTGGTAATGCCTCCACCTTCTGGGTAGTGTGGTAGGAGTTCAGTCATCGTCAGCTGTTGAGCGCCTTGCATTTCCAGTGCCACTGGAGGACTCTTCTCCTGTTTTTGGGAGAGGGGAGCCTCAAACAGTATCTTCTGTTACTGGCAACTTCAGTTCTAAAGGCAGAATTTATATTTGTGATGCATTGTTCCCCTAGAATTCCCCGTTGTGTTTTCGACCTTTAGTCTGCACACCGTGAGAGTGATGGTGAGAGACTGATTGATCGCTTTACCAGAAACTGATTTCTGGTCTTGCCAGTCAGGTCTTAGAAACATTAGTTCATTCAGAAACTGACTTCTGGCTTGAGTTGTCGGAAGGGTGCAAGTCCTGCCATGTGACATGCTTTTCAGCTGCCCCAAGATACTGAGGGTACCTAAACTGAAAAACAGCACTAGTGCTAGCCAGGTGAAGCTGTGTTGAATTTTAAACAGAAAATCTGTGCAACAAGAGCTGAAAGGGGAGTGGTGAGAAATTATTATTTTGTGTGGCATTATTTTATGATCAGTACAGTCTCTTGTCCCTTTGTAGAGGTAATTCAGGTTTTAAAAGTGCTGGACTCATTGTTTCATAAATTGAAAATTGTATTACCTTCAGATCAAAAAAATGCAACTGTTTGAGTGCTTGGTAATTGTTTTTTTCTAAAGCTAATTACTACTGGCTTCTGCTGTGGCTAATAATAAATGAGTTCATGGAACATTAACTCACACTTATGTGTCTTCATTACACTGTTTTAACTCCTGCTATTCATTATTGGGTTCTGACACTTTCTTAAACATGTATTGCATGGTACCTTAAAGACCGTTCTTTGATCTAAATCTTGGTTTTAAACAGCTGACCTGCACTTTTGTTTAATAATAGTCACTGAGTGTTTCTGATAAAGTCAAACTTTCTTTGCACTGAAGCAAAGTGGAAGAGCAAAGTAGAAGAGCGTCATAGTTGCTGTAGAAGTTACATCTGAGTACCTTGGGAGACCCTGCTCAGCCAGCAAGCTGAAATTCCTTTTTTGAGTTGGCCTGGTTCATAAATTGTCACCTCTGCTACTTTGAGCGCAGACTTTGCTTCTGTCATTGTTCCACGTGTGTATGGGCCGTCTTCTCTCTTATTTTGTCTGGCAAATCCAGACACACCACCAGGCTTAATCCTGCAATATTTCTGCAAGAAACAATCATCACAGTGTAGCATAATCACAGCAGATTTAACATTACAGATGCCTCTTTCAGATGCAGATCCCTAGATAGCTCTTTGCTGTTTCTTACTGTTTCCAAATCCAGACAGTTGCATTCTCACACTTTTCTGATGAATCTACAGCAAGGTGAATCTCTGCATTTAATTTAGTGTGTAACAAAATGCTGACTGCTTGCTTAGCAGAGGGGCTTTGCACCTGGGTAAGCTGGTGTTTTTCTTATGTTTAAAATACATACTTTAATGTCAAAACAGTCACTGGGGAAGTAAAAAAAAAAAAAAGGCATTCTGAATTGAATCAGTAAGTGGATCAAAAGAAAAAATGTTTACAAATGTTATCAGGCAAAGCTATTATTCATTTACTTATCTTCTTTCCCAGTGCTTTGAACTCTTAGTGTGGAGACACTCTTAATGTGGAGAGAAAAGCCCTAATTTTTTAAGCTCGTTAGCTTTAGCTAAAGTATTCTGTGTCCTCAATTATTTTAGTAGAACCAGCTTGACAGATAAGTTAAAACCTAGGTAATTGAGGCTTTTTATTTTCCTCTAACTCTAGTGGTTCAGCACTGTAGTCACTTCTCTTTATTTTGAGAAGAGAAAATGAAAAACCTACCTGTCCCCAAGAGCATTTAGATGCACACATGCAGTTATGTGCATGTGCATGCTTGCTTTGCACACAAGCCAGTGGCATCCTCGAACTGAGAAAGAGACCAAAATCGGTTATTGCTAATCCACTTTGGGTTCAAAAGCCACTTGTGCTGATTAAGAATTGTCGGTTGGGGAGTTACTGCAGAGCGGCGTATGTCCTTCTTGCACACATCTTTGCTTGCAGTCAGTTCTACCCATTGTTTGCTTGCAGAGTGGTCTGGAGTAATAATGAGCTTGGGAATAAAGAAATGGAAACCAGGCACTGGCGGCTGCAAGTAGGTGTAACGGGCATAGCGCAGTTGCTTTGCGGTAAAGGGTGTAAACCCTTCTCTACTGGTTGAACAAAACAATTACACTTGTGTGGATTGTATCCTGTAGCTCAACTTACAGATCTGAAATAAGTATCATGGAGATATGTATTTCCTCAGAGGATTTTATTTCTGCCTTTGTTCTTTCTCACAGGGAAGAAGATGAGTATTCAGAGCTGCGGTCAGAGCTCAGCCAAAGCCAGCACGAGGTTAACGAAGACTCACACAGCATGGACCAGAATTCTGTTTCAGTACCAGAAAATCAGTCCACCGTGGTCACTGCAGATGTGGGTGAGTTAACGCTTCTTAGTAGACATGATGCCTTCTTAGGGCAGAAGGGCATAATAGCCTTTAGAATGCAAAACCAAGTGTTTGGTGAGGAAATAAATGAGTCTAGGCTGTGTTAATCACAAGAAATACTGAGCTTCTCCACAACCTGTACGTGAAGTAACCTCTGTGCATTGATGTAGAATAGCTATGGAGTCTAAAATTGAATGATTGTTCAGGAGGGCTCATGACTTTTGGGAATGAAGAGGGGAAAAAAGCTGTTCATGTATGTTACATATGCCTATACAGTAGTCTAACTCTAGAAAAGAATTGCAGACAGAGTAAAAGTTGGGCAGAAGTGTGGAAAATAGAACTGTCTGTCCAGTTGTTTTACTGCCTAATTATTAAGAAAGTCTGCACTTTTTGGAAATTGAGAGCCTTTTTAAAGTATAGAAAAGGGATTGAAATGGATTTAGATAAGGATAAATCTGACACAAGACATTCAAGTACAGTGCAAGGAGGGAGGACTTCTACTTTTTTTTCTGATTAGGAGCTAAGAGGGCAAGCATCTTTCCTTCAGAATTTCATCTATTTTGTCATCTGCACCCAATTACTGATCATCTGAGGAGCCTACAACTACAGCACAATTACTCCATAAAGTTTATGATATAAGCACAAGCAGATATTAGGCCTTCAGTGTGATAGTGTTTTAAATGTTTGGGCACAATTGCTGAGCACCACAGGTGTAGATTAGCAGAAGTCTAGTGTAATGCTATACTGATTTCCAGATTTCCCTTCAGAATACTTTTTCTCTTAGTTTATATTTAAAACCAAATAGTTGGTCTTTATTTTCTTCCCTAGGCTGGGTGCCTGGAGTTTCTGTGGGTAATACTGTACACGAGTAGTGTTTTAGGAAATAATTGAAATAGCAATCTTAAGCCCTGTTGCAGAACCTGTCATCCTTAAATATTCAGCTATTAACTCTACGTGAGGCTTTGATGGTTATAAAGCAACATGCAATATTTGCTTCCATAGATAGGAAACTGTATTAAAACAGTTTCTACTTGTTCAGAGTGGTGCACTTCATTATTGAGAACTTGTGCTGTATTTTCCAGTACAGTACCTATTAGAGGAATGGACCTGAGAGTAGGCTGACATTTGGGTGTAGTATTCATTGCCGTCAAGTGGAGTTCAATAATGTAGAAAACGTGTGGATGTCATAAGCAACCATAAAAAAGAGATTTTCTGTATGATTACTTAAATGAGTACACCAGCTCTGGAGCTGTATTTGTTTATAAATGCAAGACCTGCCACAGCACATTTGTATTTCAGTGTCTTCAATTTCTAGAAACATTGATAGAACAATATTAATAATAGTGTAATCACAAAGAGAGCGTGTGACTGGGTTGTACTGGTTTACTGTGAGAAATGAAGTTCTCATTATTGTAAACTCATGTTTTGGGGGCAAAATGTTATTGTAGGAACAAAACCCAGCATGCAAGGTCTTGTGAAGTTGTTTAAATGGACAAAATGTCTGTTACAGAAGACATTATGGAAACAAATAAATTCAAGCAAATGAAAGAGGTTTTTACAGTTAAGCATCCTGTGTGGTATGTGCTGCTCATAAGTGAGTGTTGTTATGAAGGTATTTTTGGTATCATTACAGCAGATGGGTGGCTGCTAGTCAGGAACTAGTGAATATGACTTCAAGAGTAAAGTTTTGTATGTGTTGCCCGTTCATGTTTTTCATACCATACTGTGACATCACTCTAAACTCTTTTTTTTGGTCAGCAGTGGATTCATATTTATGTGCATTAGGCTGTGGAGTTAGATTTACAGAAAAGAGTTCACAGGTTTTTTTACTTTCTGATCATCTTATCCCTTCATCCACCCCCTTTCAGTTTTCTCTTGCATAGAGAGATTTCAAGGCAGTCTGCAATAATCTGTTGTCTCATGTCTGTTAAATTTCAGACACAGTTCAATGCCACACTGCTTTAGTCCTGTATAAGAACCACAGCTATGAGGCTCCTAGGGAATTCTGACCATGGTGAAATGCTTGCAGCAGTAGTGTAGAAGAATGCCTGCCACTGTTTTTAGTAAGGTGTAGGAACTGCTGGCGCACTGCTGTCTCGTAGTGCATCACTTGTGTGCTGTGCAGTTGGTAGTTATTGCTAACTCTTTACTAGTAAGACAGAAATACTGACTAGCTGATCAAAGAGGCACAAGGGTGAATTCTGTCTGGCTTAGGAACTTCCACTGTCTGTCGCCAAGTGTGAGCCTAAGAAAAACTGAAATAATTTGTGAAGTGAGCTACCTATGTACTGAGACCCACTTGTTTTCACAGAAATGGAGGATGCTGTGGCAGTGCCTAAGGCACTAGAAGAGCCTTGCCTAAAGACAGAAAAGGAAATGATTCCTTGCCACTTTTTTTCATTAAAATAGTGTTGTTGTATATGCTGATAGTATGGTTGTAGTATGGAACATAGCAAAGAACAAGGTGTGCTGTTATGATCCCTGAATATTCTGCAGCTGCATTTGAAGAAGAAATAGCTATAAAAATGGAACATAGGCTCTAAGATAGTCCTGAGGGATCATTTCTGTAAACACCAGGGTATTTTAAATCAGGCAGTGCCTGAGTACAACCACAAAAATTTCTCTAAAAAAAACATGAATTCATAATGTCAGTGAATGTACCAGGCAGAAAAAAAACCATTGAGTTTACAGAGAAAAACCTTTGAGGGTAATAAAATCAGGATGATAGGCCCTGAATGGCAAAAAGAATAACAAAATAGAAATGGCATAGTATGTGAGCATGTGGTGTCTTAAAATGTTGTCCTTCAGAAAAAAGAGGTTTTTGAAGAAGGAATGAACACTTCAGATAAGTAGTAGGAGAGTTATTTGTCAGCTAGGAAGTAACTAATGATTTCATTTCATGTGGTTGTGGTATTTAAGCCTATCAGTTGGTGAGGAAAAAGTGACAGATTGCAAGGACATTCCTTGACTGCTCTGCAACAGGCACTTTCTAGGTTAGAGTTTGTTTTTTCGTCACTAATTGTTGCAATATTTGTTCTGTTCTGTTTTGCTTTCTTTCAGATAACTGTAGTGACCTGAATTCAGAACTGCAAAGAGTGCTGACAGGTCTGGAAAATGTGGTGTGTGGGAGGAAGAAAAGCAGCTGCAGTTTATCGGTAGCAGAAGTGGACAGACATATTGAGCAACTCACTACCGCCAGTGAACATTGTGATTTAGCCATTAAGGTAACGGTAACATTAGGCTCTAAATGCAGCGTGTACATTGCCTGAGACACCTGGTTGCATTCTTTAGCAATAGCACTTTACTTCCAAAGGTGTCAAAGTACTTCACAGACATCCACTCCAGCCCACAGCGTGTGTTAGGTCAGCAGTAGTACACCTGTTTGACACTGAATTCTTCAAGGCAGAGGAGGAGCTACTAACAGACTTTGGATCTCAAATCAGAACTGTCTTTGCCTCATGCTCCTTTCAGAGATAAGAGAAATGAGGGCACTCAGCAGTTAATTTACTTTTGGAAGGTTATTCAGCAAACAAGTTGTCACTTGCCCAAGGTCACACAGCTAGTCATTCCTTGACCAGTAGCTGAAAACACAACATGTGGTACTCACTGAAATTTGAAGATAAAATGCTATAAACTGTGCTTAAGTTGTGACTTTGCTGTCTTAAAATAAGAAGCTAGTATTTAACATAAAGCATGTGTGGTGTATTAATTCTAATGAGACAAGCCAGAAAACACAGGAACAAATAATTCAAGTGATACTTGTATGTCTTTATTTTATTGTGCATGTAACAGAATGAGAAGCAGGATGTCTGATAGCACATATAATGAAGGGATGAAGGGATTGCAATTCTGAACCTGAAAGCAAGAGAACCATAGAATATCTTACTATATGCAGGGAAAGAGCTGAACAAGCTTTTTGTCAGATGGAAAGGTGTCAATGACTCATTTATCAGAACAAATAAATTGACAGCTTGCTCTTGAGGTGAGGAGGTCTGTGGCCGTTCTAGAAGGCTTAGACAGCCGTTTGGCATACTACTGGGAAAGGTCCCCTCTCTCCCTCTCCTTGGTGGTCCTGAGGAGTATAATGGCCTATAAAGAAACTAATGTTGAATAGTAGTTTGAAGAATGTGGATGTGTTTGAGATACAGAGTGACAGACTGACTTCTGGGTCTCTTGGGAATGGTCTTAAAGCAGGTTAGAGTGTCTCACAGGATTAGGATCAATATTTTGAATGTTACCTAGTCTTATCTGGAGGTTTAGGGTTAAGCATTCTTAGAAGTCAGTATTCACCAAGAGAGAGATTGTGCATCCTGGAAAATAGGAAAACAGATAGAGATTGGGCTGTGTGAGGTCCACAGAAGTCTCTGAAGTGAGATGAGATGAAAACTTCTGCAGGAGGTGAATTCAACAAAATGTCAAAAGGGCTGCCATAAGCTTAATTCTTTTAACCTCATTGTTTTCTGTTGATTGAAATTTACTACAGTCAGACTTCTATAATGATAAGTAACTGTCAGCAGCTTCTTCCTGGTCCAGAATGCAGACTTTTTATTTCATGTGACCTCTACATGTATAGCCACTTTTGGGGAAAGCAAGGTCAGTTTAGGAACTTCTTGAGCCAGAGATGATGTCTTTGTGTTTAATAGTCATGCATGGAATTTTCTTCTGTATTTGTATCTAATGTGTTTTTTAACCTGTCTAAATTCCTGACCTCCATAAATTCTGGTAGGAATAAATTCTACTGTTGAGTTATGCCTTGTGAATAAGCACGGTTTTTTGCTTCTTTTAAACCTGATACTTGCTGATTTCATCTGATATCATGTCTGTAAGATAACACCTCTTGTCAGGAAACTAAGGCAGACAAGACTGGAATTACCATGATCTGACATCCTGCCCTATGCTTGGAACATTGCATTGTAATTCAGTCCTATAGTCCATGAAATTATACCTGAATTTATCTGCTGTGCAGCAATATGCTGGGTAAAACTGCTCTGTAATACTGCTTTGAAGAAAAATAAATAACCTGGTATTTTACATAGCTATATCCATGTATAATATTTATGTTTTATTTACCGTGGAGGTTGGTAGCATGTTGGTCATCAAACTGGGGAATTGTAGTAATAGTTTAGTCGGCAAAAGGATATTGATCACTTCAAAATGAAGGAGCATAGAAGCAAGCAGAAAGGTCCCTCAACTTTGTTAAGGACTATAAGGCAGCCCTTAGGACAACTGTCAGACCCGTGCTGGTGCTGTCACTGCCTGAGCTTTGTACTTGTGTGGGCAGATGGTAGCAGTGGAATTTGGAGAAACAACGGCAGCCTCTCGAACTGAAGATACCTCTGTGGTGTTGAGCCACTGCTGCTGCTTCCTCATGACAATCCTTCCTCTTTCAGGGTTGCTCACTTCCAGGCTTATCACCCCAGGTAGTGCTTTGAGGAGGAGAAGAGGCTTGGGAAAGTGAGCGGTTGGAAAAATAGCAACACTAGGAGCATAAGGAGGAAGGAGGCAGCAGTAGAGCTTGGCATGAGAGGGGTGAGGAAGCAGCAGGGGAAGTACATGAAACAGGAGAGCAGTTTTAAGGGAAGAAGGGAGAGGAGAAGACAGCAATGAAGAGGCACTGTTTATAATAAAGCTAGCATCATCAGGAGGCAATGCTCCTGCCATTACAGAGCTTTTCTTCACATTGTAAGATTAACTTCCCTATGCTTTTTCAGAACTTGAACTCATCCTCGTGTTGAAATAACTTCCCTTCTCATAATTTGAGACCTATAGGTCCAAGTGAAACTAATGTGAGGGAGAGATGTGGCTTCTTTCGTCTTACAGAGATGTTGCAAGGCATTGCTCTTTTAGAAGAGTAGTTTAAACTTAGTACCAAGTATGTCAGCAGAGTTATAGTGTAGACACTCTGTCAATGGAGTTTTATATTTATGGCTCTAAACATATTGCAGTTTTATAGAAGAGATACATGAAATACGATTGAAAAGGATAAACTGAACCTGAGCGCGAAAGTTTTGTCACTGCTTCTTCCATAGAGGCACCTTGAACTAGTTGTTAAAAATAGATTTTTTTTTTTTTTCCTTTCATATGGAAGTCTTTTCCTCCTCAGCAAGGAGTCTTGCTGTAGCCAAGATTTATTCTTTAAGATTAATGTATTGATAGCAATAAATAATGAACTTTTCATTTTAATGGACAAACAATAAAATTGCACTGATACCTCAGTGTCAGACAGTGGTGAAAACACTGGGAAGATTTCTTGCAGAAAAAAAAGCAGATTTGTGTTTTCAGCTTGGTTTGTCTTTTTCAGCTGTATTCTAGTTGGTTCTTTTAGTGCCTCACAAATTAAGGATATAAACTTCATTTAGTAATTTGTATTATATATAAAAATCAAGTCCTTTTAAATAAAACAACTAAGTAGACTATTTTTAACCTTGGTACATGAGTTATTTATCTTCCATATTAAAAGTATAGGCTTTAGCTATAACGTGTTCTTGAATTACCCAATAAAATGAAACTTTCTAGGTTGCTAGTTCCATTTATTTTCCATATTTCTTCCTAGCATTTTACTGCAGGCTGCTTTCAGAGAGATACAAAACTTATAAGCAACAACTGGAGGGTTTTTGCTTGTTGCAAAGGTCTTCCATAAGTGAAAAAATTTGACACAAGCATGGCCTACACTGTGTAGTAGAATCAGAATTGCATGTAGTTATCTGACACATTGAGTGTTATGCTGTGTTTCCCCATGTTGAATGACCAGTCTGATGGTAAGTTTAGCCACGGCAGTGTTCCCTTGCTGGTGGCATGTGTGTGTAGTTGAGTTTAGCCTGGTGGAAGCTGCTGAGTATCCTTTGTGCTGAACGGTGCCTACAAAGCACAGTTCTGAGCCAGGGGATGGGGTGGGAAGTGTTGAATGGCAGTTTATGTCACAGAGAAACCCAGCCTTTTTTAGGCACGAGAAAGTAGAAAGTCTGTAACATCTTCTGGTATAATGTAAGCCTAGCCAAGGCCAGTTTTTTTTTTTTTGTCTCTGTCACCTCTAGGAAAGAACATACTCGGGGAGATAGGAAGGAAGAGTCCTCTTTTTTTACTGTCCCGTTATTTTCCTTGCCCTTTTGTGGAGTTAGTCTAGAACTAAGAAAGGCCCCCGTGCCATGCACATTCACAGGCTGCTACTTTCTGCCTGTTACTCAGGCTGGGAAATGACAAGCTCAGTGCTCACCCATGACAAGGAGTAGTTAGTTTGTTTTAAAGTGTTCCAAGATGAAACTACTTGGATTGCTGTCACTCACGAGTGACTTATGTTTTAATTTGCATGTAAAACATCCATCTGCTTTGGTGCCGGTCAGTATGAAATACTTCAATAAAATGATCAAACTATCAAACAAAATAAGCAATAATTTTGCTTGATATTATTTGTCAAACAAAAGAAGTAAACGAATGGTGTTGTGGGGCTGGGTGTGTATATACAAGTATATATATTTGCCTGTTACAGAATTCTGTGTATGTTAAGTCTTGTTCAATCATCTTTCTCCACTTCTTTCTGGGTTTTGATGACACTCTTTTTGCAGACTGTAGAAGAGATTGAGGGTGTACTGGGACGTGACCTTTATCCAAATCTATCTGAAGAGAGATCTCGATGGGAAAAGGAGCTGGCTGGCTTGCGGGAAGAGAATGAGAGCCTCACTGCCATGCTGTGTAGCAAAGAGGAGGAGCTGAACAGGACCAAGGCCACCATGAATGCAATTCGTGAAGAAAGAGACAGACTGCGTAGAAGGGTAAGGCTGCTGCATAGGTGATGGCTTCTTACTCCGCGTAGCCTGTACAATTTTGTCACCAGAACAAGCTTCTCTTTAATCGCTCTTCCTGTATGGCTGTAGGGCTTTTTCTTTTTAAAGCTGTACTATGCAAATTACAGAACTTGGACAAAAACTTCAGGTGAATTCAATTACAATAATCTTAAATTTGTTGATCTATTGTAAAATAGATCTGGTTGAAAACTAGGGGGTTTGATTCACCAGAGGTTTTATGTATGTATAATTTCAGCTCACATCATTGTTGAAGTAATTTTTGTTACGATTTCTGACAAAATGAAAGCTCACCAAACCCCGTAAGTGCTCAGTGAAGTTGATGCTCTCGGTGTGCTCGTGCCAGCCAAAAAGTCTTGTAGAAGTTCAAGTAGGGATCTGTCAGACAGTTGCCTTGCATTTTGCAAGTTCATCTGATTGAAAATATTTCAAATGGAACATTTCGGTGAATCCAAACTTCCACATACTTCTGTGTACATACATATCTATATGTACATTTATATAGATAAACGTGTACACATGTGTATGAAGTATGAGTGTATATGTGTGTGTACTTGTTTGTGTAAGTATGTACAGTATATACAGAAACATCATGCAGACTACATATACACAAGTATGTGTGTATATATGTGTGTGTATATATATACATGTAGTCAGAAAGTATCCATCAGTTCATCTGTTAAACGTTCAGAAGAGATCTTGACCACAGTCGATGTGGCGCTTAGGAACTTAGGACTTAGTGAGACTTCGCAGTGTTAGGTTCACTGTTGGACTTGATGATCTTAAAGGTCTTTTCCAACCTAAATGACTCTATGATTCTATAATTGAAAAAGGTGTGTGATGAACAACCAAGGTGTACAATGACCTGATGTCAGAAATCATGTGTTAACGGAAAACATGATATTCATCTCCAAGGAAGCATATGTAACTTGCCTATAGAGAAAGCAGATGTTCATTCAGTGAATTTTCCTGTGAGGTGTGGGTTTTTTTTTTTTCTTTCTGTAAACAAGTATTTCTTTGTTTTTGATGGGAAGTCAATTTGTGATTAAGAGAAAGAAAAAGAGCAGGACTCCTGTCAGTGCGTAATAATTCTCAGAACTGAACAATGAGTAGTCCCAGCCGTGTACAGCTTCTCTGCCTACATTTTATGATGCTATAAGGTCACATAAAGGCCTTGTGCTTTGTGTGGAGCTCAAAGTAGAAAAACCTGGAAATTTCTTCACAAAATATGAAAGATCTAAAGAACGTGACCATGTTACTTTTGAAATTTGTTAACTTTGTCCCTATTAAATCTGCAGAGTTTTGGCTAGATATGAAATAATTTTGTTTTTAAAGTAGGCAGTTTCAAGTTTATGTTCAATTTGAGTGACAATTTGGTCCTCTGTATCTTGGTAAAATTGTTGGAAGTGTTGCTCTTTACCTACTGGCAGCAGATAAACCTTTTGTGAGACTTCCGATCTTCAGATACCGAGCCACAAATTACCTTTGTGAAACTCTAGCCTCTCTTAACAGCAAAAAAAAGTATATGTGATGAGGGAAGAATAGTAATCTGCTATCATATAAAACAAGACCACTTCAACTTTTCCTTTGTAAAATTTATTTTTATTATATACCATAAGTGTAAGTCATTTTCAGTCCTGAAGTTTTTGGACAGGTTTTGTAGTGACACTTCTTTTTAAACAGAGGCAGTACTACCCCCCCGAGCTACAGAAGTAGCATTTATGCACCTGGTGAATTATTACAAGATTGAGGTGGTGGGGAGCACCACCATGTGCTTGTGACATTTACTTACACAAATGCAGATATTGACACTACAGATGATACAGATCAATCCTGAAATATCAAACAAAAAAAAAATCCTGGGATATCAAAAAAAAAAAAAAAAAGATGGCCTTGAGGATACACTTATTAGAAAAATATTTACATTTTGAGAAGTATGAAATGCAAGGTAGGGTGCTTAAAAGATTGGTAAGAAGAATTTATGCTGACAGCCAGGAGCTCCTCAATTAAAAAACAGAGAAGGGGAAAGAATTGGTGTTTGTACCTTCAGAGATCAGCATGGCTGAGCTGTTGATGCATGGTGGCAAATTCAATCCTACAATATAGCAGATAAGTTATTTCCAGTAGAGACTGGAAAGACTATAGAGTGATGAGATCTGATGTGGACTGTTAGATGTAGTTCCTATCTTATGTAGTGCTTGAAAAGGTTCAGTTTCAAACAGCAAAAAAAAAAAGACATAGAAGATGGGTAGCTTACTTGGAGAAATGGGTAGCTTACTTGGAGGAGTGACTTACAGAGATTGTCCTTTCAACTTGGCAAAGCAAAATCTGAATTTGGTTTCTCTTTACAGGTGCTGGAGAAAGCAAGTAAGAATGGGAGCTAATGGCTGTTCAAACTTAGGGACAACACTGGAGCAAGGACAGATCATATAAACCACTCATGGCTATATTAGGCCAGAAATTAGACTGTGAGGTGTCTAACAGACAGGAGGATTGTGATTCTGAAGAATGTGTGACCATGCAGGGATACCTATTAAAACCAGTATCTTTACATTAGGATTGTGTCCAAAGGAAAGCAAAAAAAGTGTACTTTTAATTGGCCTGCTTAATACGACTGCGTTAATTCTAGAGCCAGACTTAGTATCTCTGCTCAAAGCTGTTGGCTACTGTCTGGCTGCCAGCAGCAGCAGAGGGCTGGGTTAGATGGTGAGGAAAATGCTGTTTAGTTCTGCATATGCAGACTTGGTCGGTCTATATTGGAATCCCCAGTGAATCAGGCATTTGTGGAGCCACACAAGTACTGGCGATGTTATCGAGTATTTTGCAATTTCCTTAGTGCAGGCAGGGCCTAGGACTGAAGGGGCGGTGTGCTAACCGTGCCGATCTAGTAGCTGCTGGCCTGTCTTTTGGGACTGTTGGCAGGGATGCTGCATGTCTTACTGGTGTCTCTGTTATGGAAGCATCTCTGGTGGAAACAGAACTGATCATCAGTTTGTTTCATGTAAGTGGCAAAAGGTCATTACTGACCCGAATTATGTTCAGACCACTGACCCTGGAGAGAGCGAGTCTTTAATTGCTCTGTAGAGGCTATGAGCTGTATTTCGTATACAGCAAGCCAGTTTAAATGTTCACTCTGCTTTCCTTAAGGAAATTCTTCTTGGACAGATGGGATAGATGTCTTGCCCAGGAGATGAAGGGTTAATTTGGGGCTGGCACAGAGCTTAACAAAATGAAGCACACTCTATATTCAGGCACAGCTGGCAGGATTTTTTTTTCACTTGTTTTCATTTAGTTTGCACCTATAGAGGACTTTATTGAAATATGGTTTTTAATATCATCCTGAACTTGCAGAACAATTGGTTTATTGCCCCCACCCGTCAAGTTTCTCCATGGCATGTGACCCTGTCAGCCAGGCTATGTAATTGTTGCACTGGAAACCGTATTTGCATTTTTAATGTAACTTTGTGTCCATAGTTGCAACAAAATAAATGTTTCCTTTGACCTATTAAATATTTTCTGTATGCCACCTGAACTCAGAGTCAATTTAGATTATTTCCCTGGGGAGTGGGAAGGGAGATCCAAGTAAAATTTAGTTATTGTTCTTCTGAAATTAAATTGGGTGAAGCGCATAAGCTTGAAGTTGACCAGATCAATAAGTCTGTTACTTTAGACCAATGTCTGTAATCAAGCAGAGTGCTTTCAATACGTTTTTCTCAGGCTTATTGGAGATTTAATTTAATTAGGTATTTACTGTGCTCAGTTAACAGATTGAGCCACTTTCTAGAACAGTAGGTAAGAAACAGCATACATATGGAGTTTGTTTCTCGTGGGTCATTAGTAAATGAGGTAATCGGTTATTTCTGTAGGGTGCCTGCAGTGTAGCAGCTAATTTCCTAACACGGAGGTTTGTTTTACCTCTGTATGATACTGACATATTAAATCTGGGCCAGTCAGTGCCCTAGAAACTGCTTAGACATGGCTGACCATAATCCTGAATCCAGTAATACAGACAAGATGCTGGGGGACTGTCAACTTATTCAGTTAATCAGGTGCTTTTAGTTGTCAGGATTATTCTGTATCTGCTCCAAAGTCAGCTGAGTTCACCAAACTGACCAGAATAAAACCAGACTTAATGTTTTAGCTATCTTCAACTTAAGACCTTAATGAAAACGTAATCTGCAGAGGAGTAGAAAAGTGACATTTTAATACATAATTCTTCCAGCTGCCTAGATTGCTCCCACTCCAGGAAACTTCATCTTAGCATGAGAACTGTCCCAAAATACTTTGTTCTTGTGAGGAGTTGAAACCTACCCAAACCACAGCAGGAGTCAGGTCCTTGGCCTCGCAGGCATTCTTGAGCCCACGCTGTTCTCAGATGACACAAAGCTGGCACGAGCTGCTCCTCAACTGTCCTTGTTTTGGTGTCATTCATATTGGGATCAGAAGGTATTGTTCCAAATTGCTAGAGAGCACTGAGGTGTTCTGGGCCTTTTGAGGTTATTATCAGCTTGCACAGCTTAAACTTGAACTGTTCTGTCTCCTTGTCTCTTTGGTGTGCACCAGAAACCTGAGGTAGCAGCCAAAAGCTATTTCCATTCTCCGCCTCCTTCAGTTGTATGGTACTTGCTTATGCAGCGGTATCTCCACTTAGCTGTGAATGAACTGGAGCTTTGCTTCTGTTTCCAAGCTTGTATGCAAATGCTCAGTGATTAATCTGAAATTAAATGAGAAAAAGCTTGAGATAGGCTTACTGCCCTTGTGTTTGTTTCTGCTGTGTGCTAGCCTGGATCAGAACAATTCAATAGCACTCAGAGCTTGTAGGGAATCCACCTTCACCTTGCTTGTCACATCCTGCATGGTTTTAGTTGCTTGGCATCCATTCTAGACGTGCAACACCCAGATCTTTCCAGTGCATGGAGCGCTGCATAAGGGACTTTTGTCTGAAAGGTGTCAAAAGCAGAGGAGTGCTTGCTTAGTAACATATTTCTATCACCTGGTGCACTGTAGCCTCTCCTGCTACTTAAAAAAGCCATATGTATAAACCCTAATAGCATACCTGTTCTCCCATAGCTTGTTGTGTCTCTGTGTTGTTCCCTTTCTCCATACCTCAAAATCATTGTTCAAACTGCGGATTGAGTTTCAGATCTGCCAGAGGGGTAACGCTCTGAGTGACAGTTAAGTTCTTATGTGTTTCTTGAGAGTAGACATCTTTGCAGAGGAGAGAAGTTCTGTAAATATCTCCTTTGAACTGATGAGTGCAGGTCTAAGCTGATTCTGCTCCAGAGAATTCATTGAGGACATGGCCCTTTTAAATACCAAAAAAGACTTCTTTACCATAGTCAACCACAACAGATAACCCGTAGGAAATCAGACCTTGTTAGCTCTGGTGCTCATGATTTAAGAGAGCCTAAAAATTACCTGGCTGAAAATAATCAACACTAGGCCTGATTGAAAGGTTCAGGGTGCTTTAGACTGGGAAGGGCCTTTACCACTCAGAGCAGCTTGAATTGTCACACTGGTATTTCATTTTCCATCTTCCTCTCCACAGATTTGCAGTATGCATGAGTAAATTAGAAAGTGAGAGAGGTGTATTCTTTTCCTGTGGTTTGTTGAACTTCATCTTCCTCCCCTGTATGGCAGGGGGAAAAAAAATGAAGCGGTATTAAAATGCTGGGGAAAAAAATGTTATTAGTTGGAGGATTCAGAGATACTGCTTGATGAAACGGGTCACAAGTAGGGTAGAAAGAAAAGAATCACAGGCATGTCCTTTATTTGAAACTGATATAGGATCAAAAGCAGCAGGTGTCCTTTGAATGTGAAATCAGTGACAAAACCATGCCGTTTGTAGCTGTGTTTTTTTTATTTAGGATATGTTAAGAAATCATGTAGTTGTGAGTATGCACGTGTAGAATATAAAGAGTAAAAACATGGGTTTTAGATTGATAATTACAGATAATTAGCGTATTCCACTGAAGTGTTTTCTGTAACCCACTATGCATTTCTGCAAACATATCCATGAAGCCTGTTAATCACTTATGAAATCTTTCATAAATCTAACATTACTGTAGTGTGTCAGACCATTTTCTCTTCTACTCTTGCTGTGTTTTTATTTAGTTCTTAAGGTACCCACAAGAAATTATGCTTTATTCCTACTCCAATTCTCAGCATTCAAAGCAAGAAAACAGAAATGCAGCTGAACAGTTGGTTCCTAGTATTAAGCATCAAATATTAATAAATAAAATTTCCAGTTAGTTAAGTTTATATTGATAACTTGAGAAGGTCTGTTTGCTTCTGACTTACCTTAGTATCTAGGCTATCCATCGCTCTGAAGTCTAATGGCTCGGTTGCCTTGTGTCTCACTTAATGCCCCTGCTCCTGATCTTTCCAAGGTTGCAGCACTTCTTCTTAATTCTTTGGACTTCCTCCAGCTGTTTAGAAGATATTTGCTCTTTCCTTTTTTTAATTGTAGATTTCACAGATGTTTCCCTGGATTTCTCCCTTCTTTCTTCTGTTCTTGCCTCCTTTTTCTTTTTTTTGTGATCATATAATTAGATCTGCCTGTTGGCCACTTTCCATCTCCCTTTACAGTTTTGGGGCTTTATGGCAGTTTTTATATCCTTCTGGATGTTTCTGTCTTTAAACTAGTATGATGCAAGAGCTGAAGAAATCTTTCTTTAAATGCTTCCTTGTTATTCCTCCCCAACTCACAAATCCACACTTTCCTGCCTTTCAGTGGAACTTTTTTGCTTTTATTTTGTTACTTGTCTTCACTCATCAAATATTGCCAATTTTGTCATTACATTTCCTGTAAGATCTATCCTTCCTCCCTCTCCCGTTTCCAAGTGTTTATTTTGTCTCTTGTGCAGTACTGCAATTACCTTCATTCTACTAATAAACATAACCTTCAGAATAATTTGTATTATATTGGTAACAACACTTAAGACTGGTAGAAGTATTGAGGTAAGGGTAGTCAGACGATTTTTAATTATGCTTTTTAAACTAGTTCTTCATAACTCATGCATTCACCAATCCAGAGAAGAAACTGGCTCTTCTGAACTCAATTTTTTCTTGATTCCAGTTCTTTGGTATTCCTTTAGTTTTCTAGAATTACCACTAGCATGGAAAAGTACTTTCTAAGGCGGTGGCGCATACTGCTTTATTTCTAGCGGAGGTTTTGGTGACCAGAAACAGTTACCCAGGCTGTCTCTGCACAGTCTGGTGGGTGGGCAACCGAATCGTGAGGTTCTGGCTTGCTGAATGTGTGAATTGTGAGATCGGTGACTTTACATGTCAGACAAACTTGCCCTGTTAGCCTGCTCAGAATTACCATCCAGTACTCATCATTGGCAAAGTTAGTGCAGGTTGTTTATAGCAATTAATTCGACATGTAATTTCTCAAATGAAGGCCTGAATCAGTGAATAGATCAAGAAGCGTGAATAAGCGAACAGTTTACTTAAGTTGTGATTTCTTCTATGATACAGTGTTAAAGCAGTGACTTGCATAGATTAATAACTGTACTGTACTCTGAGTTTTCTTTTATAAATACTTTTCTGAGCAAAGCTTTGCCTGGCTGCAGTCTTAGCTGTGTTCATTTTTCTTTCTGTGGCTAGTGTTGGTTTACAGATCTTTAAGAACAATTAGCTTTGTAATCATGGCCAATAGTCGCTGCTCAGTAATAAGACTAAAGGAAACCTGTCTGCATTAAAGTCTTACATAATATTGTCCTTGCATAAGGTGGTTTTAAACTTTGGAGTCAATGAATGCTTAGCATTTTAAGCAAATTTAAGTGTGTTTCCTGGTTGCCCTTAAGTTTAGCATGTTACTGGCTTTTTTACAGAAATCTTCCAAGACTAGCTTCTGGGCATAGGTGAATATTTTAGCAATTCTTAAGTCAGATGTTGAGGCTGGGATTTGATTTTATAAGGAAAAATCCCTACTGGTTTTCCTGTTTGTTTGGTTTAAAACAGTGCTGTAACTTAAGTACTTGTGGAATTTAGTTTGGAACAGACTGGGTTAAAAGAAATAGTAATAAATGTGATTTTGATTTAATGAATTTTTGGGGTTCCTTCCCACCCCCACCCCCCCAGTGTTAATGCCACAGTACAAATCCTATCTGCGCTGGCGTTCCACATCTGCAAGCAGAAACATGCATACATGGTTTATTTCAGTTTTATGCATATCAGCAGGCTGAAATGATTGGTTTGCATCAGTAGAGCACTTCTGTCCTTAAGGTTTGCATTAGTGCAGCTGTACCCATGTTGAAATTATATATGTGTGTATGAACAAAGAAGGCCTCAGCTGCAAATATGTAGAAGATACATGCTATGAATGTGCACTTATACACTCTGCTTAGTTAACTTCGTGGTATAATTAGAGTTAAGATGTATAATTCTGAGGCAAGCACCCATATCCATTTTTCAGCAAGTTACTTTAAACATTGGGGATTTGATTGGAGGTTTTGTGTACTTCATCTTTTTTTTTAACAGAGAGACAAATGGAGTTGTTTGGATTAATTTTATTTAAGGTATAGCACTCCTCCGCAACCAAACAGGGAAGTTATGTGAGCAGGTAGCCTTTATGTGCTCTTATTGTTGCCACCTACAGCTTCGTATTAGTAAAAAGCAATTGTTCTGCTCTGTTATGTAAAACACATGGGTTTTTTTTCCTTTTTTGTAATTTGCACCTACCTAAAAAGTCTGTTATTTTCACAGTAAGTCCGCCGGCAACCTGACCTTCAGTTTGCATACAACAGAGGGAGAGGCAGGGATACTCTTCAGGGAAGTAGACTATAGGGGATCATAGGAAGCATAAGATACTGCTTTGGTGACTGGAGAGAGTTCCAGTTTGAACTCTTTCCTCAGTGCAGTAGGTTGAAGGGATCTGTATATGTTGTGCTGAGAACATGCTGACTGCCACTTCTTCAAGCGGAGATTGCTAAAGCACTGACCTATAGCTTCAGCCTATAGCTGAAGAAAGTGTAAGCTTTTGTGCAACTTTAGTTTTTATATTTTTTGACTAAGGACTTTCAGCTTGCTTCATCAGTTCTTTGTGTAAATGTATGATGTTTACTATAAAATCTCACCTTGTTTTAGAGAACAAGAGTCAGAGTTGCATTTCTCACTACAGGGCGATATCAAATGAACTGAACTTTTATTTCACTGGACTTTTGGTAAAATTTCACCAGTTCTGTTTTGCAGATGAACTGTTCCAACAAAATCGGCATAGAAACTTGCATATTAAAGAAACACTCTATATTCACAGAAATTTCCTCTTCACATGGCTTCCACCCCCTTCTTTCATCTCGCACTCTTTGTTTGAGATTCTGTGGGAAAAATGAGCTCTGTCATTTTACCTTGTGGCATAATTGTTGCGTTAAGCAGACCATTTATTCTTTGTCTGTTAAGAATTATTCCAAGGTAAACACTATAATCTTTAGCTCAGCTATAGTTTGGCTCCTGCAGACTTTTTTTTTACCCTTTAGTCCTGAAAAATCTTTTGACGTCAGTTGTACAAGTATCTGATGTGTTATGAGGACTGGGCAGTGTTTGCAGTGTATGTTTACAGAAAACTTCTGCAGACTGTTGGTTGTGTATTTTGCTGGTATTTTCTTGCCTGTACATTACTCACTGTATGGTAGCTTTACTTAACTGTGGTTTTGAAGGCATGATTAACATTTGAATTTCTTTGACCTTTAAATATGACAAAGTCATCCTGTGATATATCTATATCAAGAGCTTTTTCAACACTGGAGTTTTCCACTAACAGCAGGGTCCTCATTTGATTTGTTTAGTCATCATAATCTTAGGCTGGAATGTTAGCTTCACCCCAGAGAGAATAGTTTCTATACACGTAGTACAGCTGTACTGAAAGGGTTATATAAAACAAGCTGAATTTCAAGTAATTACTCTACAGTATTACATTTGCATATTTCTACATTGCAAAAAGTTTTAAAAACTGGCAACAATGGAATTTTAAACAACCTCCATTCATTTGCTCCCCACATGAAAACTTTGCAGCCACCCCTGGACGAAATAGAACTTCTGTGCTCAAGCCAGAAGCAGTTAGGCTTGGCTAGACAATGAGAAAATCTCCAAGCTATTTAAACCATAAAAGTGTAAAACCCAGAACATTATGTTTTATTGTAGGTTCGGGAACTGCAAACACGTTTGCAGAGTGTGCAGGCAGCTGGCCCATCCAGCCCAAGTCGTCTCACTTCTGCCAATCGACCCATTAACCCCAGCACGGGAGAACTGAGCACAAGCAGCAGTAGCAATGACATTCCCATAGCCAAGGTGAGTTATTGTGCGTTGCAGTAACACTTCTTGTTATCTGCGAGAAGTAGGCTTAATCATGTACAAGCATGTGATTAACTGGGAGATACCTGGAATTCCCTGGGGTCCTAAGCAGGCCCATGAACTTGAGCTGCAGAAAGGAATTAAGGGCTAATGATTGTAATTCTCCCTGTTACAACACGGGTGTCAATTTTGTGGTAGTTTACTTCAGGTTTGCAAGTAAGGCTAGTGAACAAATGCATTTTGTGTAATCGTTATGGAGTGTGGCTTCCATTTCGAGGGGTAATGGTTTTAAAATAGAGGGGGGTAGATTTAGATTGGACATTAGGAAAAAAATTTTCACAATGAGAGTTGTAGATCACTGGAACAGGTTGCCCAGAGAGGTGGTGGATGCCCCATCCCTGGAAACATTCAAGGCCAGGGTGGATGGGGCTCTGAGCAACCTGATCTAGTGGGGGATGTCCCTGCTCCTTGCAGGGGGGTTGGACTAGATGACCTTTGAAGGTCCCTTCCAACCCTAACCATTCTGTGATTCTATGATTCTAACCAGTAGATGAAATACTACTGTTTCTCAGTCCTCGGGACAAACATAGCATAAGGAATATGTGAAATGCTGGCCTTCTGCATGTACTCATATTTTCTTCCTGCTTGGTATATTTAGATTGAAGGACTCCTCATGCCTTAGGTTTGTACCACAGGAATAAATTTAATAATTAGCTTCATTTTTCCAAACGCTGGTTTAGATTAGATAGGAAAGTTTCTTCTAGAAGAAATAGGAAAGTAGAGATAACACTGCCGTTAGTGGTGGTGTATTGTCTAGCTTCATGGAGGTCTTGTTGAATGCTGATGTTCTACTTGGGTGGCAAAACTGCACAATCCTGATGTCCTAACACCAGCTAGGATCACTAGTTTAAGTGTCATTGGTCTAAGTAAAAATCAGCTTGTAGAGGATGTCTTAGTTTCTTATTTTATCCAGGCCCAGTGAGCACTCTCTTTACACACAGCAACAACATTTAACTGGGCTTATCCACAAGGCAGCTTCTGGATCTTGTTGTGCTGAGCCACCCCCTTGGTACAACTTGCTTCACGCTGCCACTTTGCGGCTTATTCAAAACAAGCTTTTCCCACAGTCCTACACTGTTATTGTCACAGTCCTCCAGAGTAGCAGGTACTTTGCAGTGACTCAAGTTTTCTTTACAAATCAATCTAATGCCAGTGCTCTATGCCCGTGTGTCCAGTGATAGGTCATTATAAAGGAATATTATAAATAAAATATATTTGAGTGAATGCATTGAAGAGTCGTGCAAAAAATTCGTACATTGTTGGCCATGCTAACTGCCATCATCACCCAGAGTAATTCTGTTTGCCTCTTGTTTGGTGAACACTGGGACACTGTGGAAAGACAGCTTAATAAAGATGTGACAAGCTGCAAGACAGATTATTTTTTAAGACTAGGGTACACAAAATTAAATATGTAACTACAGTTCTTCATTCTCAGAGTGTTTAGTGCCCAAAATTGCCTTCATTAGACCTATAAGAATTAAATACTTCAAAGATATATTTTCTTTGGGTTTTTTTTTTTGTTTGTTTGGTTTTTGTTTGTTTTTTTAAAGCAGGATTTTTTAGTAAGTAACCACAGCAGAGAACAAAAAGTTACAGTTCCTGTAAGCTAACACCTGGAAATTAAACACCATTCTCTAAAACATGTGGCAACTTCATGTCCCCCGTTTCATTGTTGCTCAGTATGTTGGGTCTTTTCACTAATTCTTTCTTATCTGAGGATGAACAATTTGCAAAAAAACTTCACCTCTTTGTGTAAACCTCTTTTAGAAGGAAGTTAATATAAAGGATTTGTAAGTTATGAAGGGAGAAAAGTTACAGGATAGGGATTTTTATTCTCATCACAACTGGATCCTGTTGTTTTCCTATTTGCCTTGGATTGATAGTTGTTGTCCTGTGAGTAATAGAAAACAACTTGTCAGGAAAGTTTCTGATATAGGCGTACATGTACTGTATATCCTGGAATTGCCTGGATTTGCCTTGTCTTCTGTTTCTTGTTTCCTTAATAGAGGTAATAACTTTAAAATTAGAAATGAAAAATGATAGTAACTGTAACAACCTCAGTAATGACTAAGTAACTTCATTTTAATGCCCCTGAAGGGCACTTCAGCGGTTTTGTGTATAATTATTCAGAAAAAAAAACTTCCACCTCTTCTGCCAACACATTGAAAGGCAGGGATTCTTTCTTCAGATGCCTTAGTACAGGCACGCCCAAGTTATCATGTAAATCATATGGGTGGTGGTTGAACACACAGTGTTAAACTCATCTCTAAAATTAGAACAGCTGACAAGTTCAAATGTGATCGGTTTATCCAGGTAGGGGAGAGGGTTTAGGCAGGAGGAAAAGGATTTGTCGTAAATATAATAGAAATGTAAGGCCATGAGGATCTGAAAGAGGTCACATACCCCATCCACCTGCTCAGACAGGGCATGTGCCATCTCTAAGAGACACTTAATCTCTTTGTGAATCACTTTCACCCTGGAGAATTATGAAAAACACCCTGTATAATCTGATACAGTGCTTAACCATGCTTGCTTAAACAGAAAGTTTTTTCCTACACTGTATCCCACAGTACTCTTCATGAACACATCCAGCCTGCACCAGCTGCTGCTTCTGCAAGAGCACAGCTCTGGCTTGTATTCAGCATGGTCACCATATAAACCAGGGGAATTCTCAAAGCTCTGTTATTGCATCCTATATTTCAATATTTGACTTCTTATTTGTCACTCTAACATTGTCATTATCACATTTAACCTTGTTGATGCATTAATTTTCAGGAATTGCAACTCACTTCCATGCACCCAGTATGTCAACAAGCTGCTTGTGCTGGACCAGCCTGCCTGCCAGGCTGGCCAGCGTCATCCCAGTGCCCTCTTCTCAGCTCCTGTGAAAAGCAGCATTGAACAAAGTTCCTCAAGCTTGGACAAAGCTGCTCTTCGAGGTTACATTTCTGAGGTGATCACAACACTATCTACAGCTGTGTGTCTCTTCGAAGCACCCCCTCTTTCCTAACAGCATGTTAAGCAGAAGAAAGAATGTAACTTTTAAAAGGAAGCTTGGGGAAAAAAATGTATCTTGTGGGTGGGCTCTTCAAAGCTCTATACAGAGTATCATTATGGGCAAGTCCCAAGGGGATACAATGAAAGTTGCTTATCTTTCACAAGCCTTTCTACAGCTTGCCTGAATTTTTATCAACGCTGTATTAAAAAGGAGAAATTTAGTTATACCTTTGCCAGAGGAAATAAGAAAAGTAAGACATTGTCTTCCTTAGGGAAGGCTCTGGGACTCAGATGACATTTTGCAGCACTCCACAAGTATAGATCCAGAAGTTTAGTAACCAGAAATTAATATTAGTACATTTCTTTAAGCTGAAAGAAGAGAACAACCTCAAAACACTGCCTACCTACTTTCAGAGCTAATCATAAAAAGCAGTTTTTGTCCTGATATACATTCAGTATGTGTGCACTACTTAGTACAAGCGTAAAAAGTTTAAATACATTTAAATATATTCCAGTAGTTGGATCCAAAATATTCCTGTCTCATTTCTTCCTTCATGCATTTGATCCAGTGAGCTTGGAAACATTTGAATTAAATTATGAACATTCAGGTGAAAGAACTGTCAACTAGATTCACAGCATATTGAGACATGCTTATATTTCCAAATAATCGCTCTCCTTTAACACCAGCAGCTGTCTCTAACCGTAGCCATACCGTGCCTCTCTGCCAGGCACTGTGTTTTCTCTGAAGGTGCCTCTGTCCACACCTCAGTATGAAAGCTTTTGTGCCTCCAGCTTCAGTGAGACCCAGAGCTCCTGCCACCTCCACTGAGCAGAAAAGGACTTGCCCAAGCGCCTATGCCTGCTGGAGCCTTTCCATAACAAAAAGCAATCTCATCCCATTTGTACTTTGACCCTGATGGATGTCTGTGCCACAGAATCCATTTCAATGCCCCTTACTTCTTAGAAATAGGTAGGATTTCAGTGTTTATCCATGTCACCTGTCATAAAGAGCCCGAATTCTTTCAGTGGGCTGCCTTCCTATTCATCAAATGTAACAGAATTCCTGATTTCAAATAAGCTTAAAGAACAGTTCAGCTGTAACTGCACTGAGATTAATATCTACTTTGACAGGGACATTACTGCAGTAATTTCTTCTAGTCATAATATTTCTTTATCATTTCTTTGGCAAAGAAAGAAGTGGTAAGACATTTGCCTAGGAACCGGAAGACAAGCAGGGTTATTCAATTTTACAAGCTTCACCAATTCTGAAATCCAGGACAAACGAGCACAGTTTGACTACATTCCCTTATTTATTGTATAGAAAAATAACATATGGGCTGGCTTACAATAGAAGACAGGGCATTAATAGCTTTCAGCTTTTCCAGGTATTACAATAAGTTATTAGGATATCTGGATTTTTTTTTTACTTTAAGGACAAAACATTAGGTTTGCTGTGCTTTTAACTTGTAAGAGCTCCCTAAACATAACTTTGTTATGATACTTCAAAAAAATTTTTATTATGATAAATGCAAGCAACTTAATTTGTCAAACACACAACTGTTTAGAGCAGTCTGCATACATCATTTCTGTCTCATTTCCAAGGTGAATGCATAGAAAAATGCAGTTAGATTTGCAAGTGTATAAAAACTGACAAATGTTTTCAAGGTTGTTTTTTTTTTCCTTTTTTTTTGGACATTAATAAAAATAAAACCATGCATTAACTCATTTGCAAGCATATTTCTTAATTTTTCCAATGAATCTGTCAAGCAAGAGTAAACATTTAAATCAAATCATTAGACAACAATCACATTTTGAGAAAATAATTCTATTTAGTAATGATTTACTTAATAAAACAACTTTTACTATCTCAGGCTTTTTTAGAAGATTTGATGAAAGCTTGTTATATGGAAAAAAATCAGAGAACAAAAATGCACCTGATTGCATCAAATTCTTTCTTGTACGAGGGGAGGGATGAACAATACAATTTTAATGACTTTGATTAAAAAAAGTCACCTCACTATTTTTACTTCATAAAAGTATGCATCATTATAGTTACAAATGTGCTTCTATTGCACAGTCAGGGTACTAGGAGAAGGACATCTACTGTCAGAGGTCTGTGGTAGTGCTTAGAAAAAAGCTTGGGATTGCTATGTCATCATACTTATTTCAAACCTTTTCCATCTTCCGGGATATGTGGAATCAAGACAACTGACTGCCTTCTTTTGGAATATCCTTTTAGCTTGAATTTAGGTCATGACTGCCTCATGACTGAGAAACTGCAAATAGTTCTTTCTGTATTTTTTTTTCTTCTCTCTGCTGTAAGTTGAGGAATGGGCATATTTAGGACAGAGTTCCGTGTTCTCTGGGTACACTACCAAGCCCAGTGCATGTTCGGGTGTTGTCATAGTATTATGCAATGTAGTTCTAGCCAACTACAGAGGTTACATTGGATTTAAGAAAGAGGATTAAAAAGGAGTAAAATAATAAACAAACACATTGACAATCTGTATTAATTCAAATTTCAACATAAAAATGTGCTAAAACATTGTGTGTTAAGACAAAAATACCAAATACCTCATGTATGACTATCTGGTTTTGCTAACACTGTGCTCTAATAATGCAGAAATAAATAGAAAGCAAAGGATAACTTCTGAGAATGACTAAATAAACCATTCGGTTTCTACAAGGCAGATTAGGTCTACATGTCTTGCTGCAGAAGCCTTACTGGTGGGGCAAAGACAGGATGTAATTATTAGATTAAGCTACAAGGCAGATGCAGTCATGCTAAAGTTGTTTTCACAGGTAATATGATACAGGACATTTCCTTCTGACAGAAAAGTTGCACTGGATAACAGAAGGATGTAGGAAATGCTTATTTATCACCTAGCTGAATAGCCTGACTAGAACACTGTTTTACCACAAACCCTCTGACATTTCCCTTGAATGTTTGGAGAGGAAAGAGAAAGGAGAAAAGAAAGAAGGAAAAGGAGGATGAAGAATAAATACAAATATCCACCATACAGTAGGCAGCAAGTGGCTTGGACAGAGGCCAAGGTTCATCTGCTTTTGCTCATGTTTTTTTTTTTTCTGAAGCAGTTCGCTATCTAGCAGGAATTCTGCCTGTGTTTCATACGATCAATAGGAAAGCATAATGAAATGTGAGCCCAGATACATAGTTGCCTTGGGCAGACAATCAGCAGCAGCATATGGAATGAATAAGAGGATATGTAATGTATGTGCCAGAGCCATAATGACCACACTGCTGTCTACTGCAATAAGCACATCCAGCTTTGTTATTCTTCAGCACTTCTATCATTTTGTGACTTTTGAACTAGTGCAGTTTTTCTCAGCTGTCATTTTAACCTTAGCTGCCTGTTATGACTAATCCAGCCAATGTACACAAGTAGCTGTGAACACAGGGAAGAGCAAGAAATACTGTCACCGTGGCTACAAATGTAGAGCTGGAGTGAAGGGCATAATAAGAGAGTGTTTTTTCCTAACGCACTTTATTTCTTTCATGTCTTCTGCTTTGAAGAGACTGGAATATATTCACACTCTTCTTCACTTTTTGATTCTTTAACTAGATTCTAGCAATGTTCCACTTTTCTGCATGCAAGTTATTTAGGAGTGCAGCTTATTCTGGAATAATAAAGCAATAAGTGAAATAACAATTTTATTTGCATACTTGCATTTGCTTTAGGTTAAAATTTGCTCAATAATTACTTTTCTCCACATTTTTGTCAGAGCATTCAAATCAGTAGAAGTTTACTAAAATCGCTAAATGTGGTGTGATGTTCTTCACAACAGCAGAGGTCAGTGAGCCTCACATTTTGTTACTATCTTTGGCCTCACCATGCATCCTTATACCAGTCCTGTGCATGCTGCTAGAAGGTTTCTTATAAGACAAGATCTAGAATTACCTTAAGAAGTTGCATGAAACTAAAGTAACAAAAGTAGCTAGAATTGCAAAAACAGAAAAACAGATCTCTTTAGCTCTGTTTGTGCAGATGAGAGGCTTTTAGAAATCCTGATCTTAGGGAGCATACAGACAAGTGACCAGAAAATCCACATTAGGAGTTATCAGGGTGCTGGGGGATGACACTGGTGACCAACAGAGAACTTAAAAACCTTTGTTTAAATCTCCTCTGTTAGCAAAACACTGCTGAAGAACAACTTAAGACTTCTAATTCTCAGGATAGCATGAATATTGGTAGTTCACTGACGGCTCTATTAAGGTAAATGTATGACAAGTGTGTTTGAGTTTTACAGCAACAGTTTCAGCACTTGCATTCTCTAATATACAGAAGCCTATTACACAGAGACATATTTGTTTAAATCAGAAAGCCTAACCATCTCTGTTGTTTCTAATATATAATTAGTTAATTATAATCCCAAAAGCATTCTTACTGAAATGAGTCATCAGCTCACTTGTTGCAGATAACCAGCAAAATTCATAGACACTAAATGCAATGGAATCTAGAACACATTTGTGGAAGACAAAAGGTTGGTTATGAAGCTGTGAGCACCCAGTTTAAAATATTTTGACTCTCAGATAAGGCAGCTATGCAAAGTTATGAATATCATAATAATGTATTATTCAGAGGCAAGTACATGAAAATTAGATTTTTATTTCTAATAAAACAGTGGGAAATACATTAAAATATTTCATCTCTATAAGTAAGGTGGTTTGCCTACTTTTATCACTTTCTGATATTATTGTATAGTGCTATTACTCATGAAGTGCTGTGTCCAGCAGAGGGTAATTTTAAATAGTGATATAATACAGAGGAAGAGATGCTTGAAAGGAACAAAGAGCAGGAAGTGATCTGTGAGACAGCTCAGATACTCCTGTTTTCACAAAGGTACTGAGCTGGACAAGAAGAGTCTATGTCTAAGTGGGCAACTGGATCTCAAACTACTTCAAGCCCTTCTTGCATATTTACTAATTCTTAAGTGGATGAAATAATCTATTATTTATTTTGCAATTTTTTTTTTTGTGTACTGCAACAGGTTCTCAGTACAGAACCTTTTCAGACTACATGAAAAGCTACAATATTACAGTAGATTTTTTGAAAATTTGCTTCTATGTAATAAATAACTGACGATTTCTTTTAATCCTACAAGCAACCACATGTTCCTTTAACCTGACTGTTGACTGTCCTGCATACATAATAAATACCAGTTGCATTCATGCAACTAGAAAAAGATTTTCTGAGATGAGCTTTAAAATGAAAACATTTCATAGCAGCATGATTACAAACCTGTACGATGATTAATCGCATTTGTTCACTAGTGCTGTGAAACTGTCCAAATACATAATAATCAATTACTTTTAAGTTATCAAGGAGATAGATTGATATTCATAACTTGATTTTTACATCAAAATACAGTGAATCAAGAATTTTAATTAATATGATTGCGTCTGTGTGAAATGCAAGCAGATGCTAGTATTTGTTGAAAACTGAAGAATTCCTTCAAACTATTGAAACATAACGGGTGCGTGAGCATTTCCCACTATTTTTGATATCTTACTAACCCAAAAGCAGCCAAAGTTTTGAACTGAATGCCAAAGCTTCAGTAGTTGTGTTCTTTGTCTGTACTGTCAAGAGCACCATGTACTGATGCGTAAAAAATAGACACATACTGCTCTGGGAATTTTGCTAACATTATTTTAGAAACCAAGAATGTACTTTCTAAGAAACGGTCAGAGGAAGTCTACGTTAGTGGGCCAATAAAATGGAATACTCTATATGATAAAATTTTCCTGTACCTCAATGAAAAAACTTATAAATAAATTTTGGCCCTCAAAGCTTTAGTTCTTCTGCTTAATGCTGGATTGAATATGTATTGTTAACCAAAACTGTGAAAAGAGACACAGATTTAGAATATTAGGTAAGAAAAAACTGATACTCAGGAGTACAGTTTTGGATGCTTTTTCTTCAAAAAAAGCAATACTTCCTTTAAAAAAAAAAAAAACCCGAAACAAACCAAAACATATTAGAGATCTTTATTTGCATAAGAAAATTTCCTACAATGCTTTGCCATATTTTAAAAATATTTCAATTTATTAACTACTACTGCTGTTCATTTTCTAGGGACACAAAAGCGATTTTCTGGCCGTTGCGGACTTGCCCTATGAAAGTCTCCATGTATGCTTTATGATAATAACAAAAATAGCAGTTGCCAAAGAGCTTATAACAAAATAATAATTTGAGGTCTTATTTTCATAGAACCATAGAATGGTTCGGGTTGGAAGAGACCTTTATAGGTCACCTAGTCCAACCCCCCTGCAAGGAGCAGGGACATTTCCAACCAGATCAGGTTGCTGAGAGCCCCGTCCAACCTCGCCTTGAACATTTCCAGGGACGGGGCATCCACCACCTCTCTGGGCAACCTGTGCCACTGTTCCAGCACCCTCATTGTAAAAAATTTTTCCCTAATATCTAATTTGAATCTATCTTCTTCTATTTTAAAACCATTACCCCTTGTCCTATCACGACTTCATGAGTCAACTACAAATTTGTATTTAAAGTTTAGAACATTCTTAAACTATTTGCTGTACTAAGGCCAAAGTATTTCAAAGATTTCAAGATTAACTCCAGATTGATATGTATTTAGGTTCTATTTTATTTTAGAGTAGCACGTGATTTTGTAAATACTTACAGTAGCGTATATGTTTCTAAGATACACCTTCTTTACCTCAGTGGGATGATTTGTGTGTAAAATTAATCACCTATTTCTGCAGTGACAGGACTCAAATAATTTCCCAGAAAATTATATATGATTTACTTCTCAAATTTTTCAGTTTAATCCTTATAGAACAGACAGTGCAAATAGTACGAAAAAAACCTTATTATTTCTTATTTAACTATTTCAAATTAGATGCTTTTCAATTACTCTGCATCTAATTTTGGAATCTGAATGTTTTTATTTTTACATTACATAAAAACATCAGAAAAAGTTTAATTAAATTAATCATAAATACAAAAGTTAAACAGGGACCAAGCAATGGCTATCCAAGTCTCTCACAGCTACTTCTCCAAAACAAAGCTGAACTGTAAAAGGTAAGTCTGTGTGGTTGAATTTGTGTAAAAAGAACATTATAAAATATTCAGTTCAAGTCATTGAAATGCAGTGGAATTACAGCGGGTGGAAGAAACTTTTCTTTTAATTCAAATTTAGAGCCTAAATAATTCTTATGTAAGCCTAAAACATTTATTGCATTTTGGCTTTATTTAAAAAACATCTATAGGTTAAAATGAGCAAATCTTCAATGCTGTTATAATTAGAAGAGGCCTTCTTAAAGGCACTGGAGTCTTCATGGTATTATATGCATCAAATTCTTTCAAAGAGTTATTTCTTCCCAGTGTTTGTCAGCAGTTTAAATTAAATGGACAGTGACTAAACTAAAAAGCCAAAGTAGTTTTGCTGAATGCAACTTGATACGTTTAATATTGTAATTCCACCATAAACATAGTAATCAATGCCTTCCACAAATAATGTATTTCGGACCTAATTTCTCATGTAAAAGATGAAGGTGGGCAAGGATAAGAGAGTAAGACATGTTTTTTAAAAGTGTTAAACTTTCACTTTTAAAATTCTTCCTCAATCCTTCTTCAAAAGGGTGATTTATACCAGTCAGAGCCAATATAAATAGCAACCAAGTTATGCAAGAAGGTTGTTGCTGTTTGTTTTAACTTTCTGTCAGTTCCTCTTCTGGTTCTTTTGTGTGTGTGTATGTAGGATCATAGAAGAGTTTGGGGAGGAAGGGACCTTTAAAAGCCGTCTAGTCCAACCCCCCTGCAAGGAGCAGGGACATCTCCAACAAGACATGGTTGCTCCGAGCCCTGTCCAACCTGGCCTTGAACGTTTCCAGGGATGTGGCATCAACCAACTCTCTGGGCAACCTGTTCCAGTGTTCCACCACATCCATTGTAATTTTTTTTTTCTTAATATCTAATCTGAATCTACCTCCCTCTATTTTAAAACCATTACCCCTAGTCCTGTCACAACAGGCCCTACTGAACAGTCTCTCCCCATCTTTCCTGTAGGCCCCCTTGAGGTACTGGAAGACTGCTACAAGGTCTCCCTGGAGCCTCCTCTTCTCTAGGCTGAACAGCCCCAACTCTCTCAGCCTGTCCTCATAGGAGAGGTGCTCCAGCCCTCCACATCTTCATGGCCCTCCTCTGGATTCACTTCAACAGGTCCATGTCCTTCTTATGTTGGGGGCTCCAGAGCTGGAGGCAGTACTCCAGGTGGGGTCTCATGACAGCAGAATAAAGGGGCAGAATCACCTCCCTCGACCTGCTGGCCACGCTTCTTTTGATGCAGCCCAGGATGTGGTTGGCTTTCTGGGCTGCAAGCATGCATTGCCAGTTTATGTTCAACTTTTCATTCACTGGTACCCCCAAGTCCTTCTCAGCAGGGCTGTGCTCGCTTTCTCTCTCCTCTAGGAATTGGAAGCTGTAATTTCTTGACTCTGACTTGCTGAGTGTCATACTGATTTCAGTAGGAAACTGGCAGTGGAGGCAGGGAGGAGATGTGAGGGTGACAGGCTGGGTGGGAAGATGCAACTCTCGAGGTGGGGAGTGCGGTGTCAGCCGTCATTACATATTAGCCGCTGAGGCATGGATTGGGGGATTATTTTTAACAGATTGGCTTTACTGGGCAAGAAGAGGCTGTTTGTTTAGTGTATTTATTGTGATGCTGCTCAAGGTGACCAGGCAGCTGTGTAGGAACAATTTTAAACCAATGGTAGCTTCATAATGTCAGGAACCACCCTCAGAGGAGAAACTCCAGGGACAATGTTTAACGAGGTGTCTTGCCTGAGGTACAGGAGCCATTATGGGGGAATGGGAAACATGAGATGTGTTTTGTTTTTCATTTAAGCTGTATAAAGGCATGGGTGAGTCATGAGGGGAAGACAGGTGGTATTGACAGGGTGGCCTTCCTTGGACCCAAGAGCTGCGGGCAGGTCGAGGAGCACAAAAAATGCTTCTAAGCTGCTCTGCTCAGCACACGGGAGCCATATGAGCAGACAGTAGGCAGATAAAGCTATTACAGTAAAACTTCAGAGCAGCTCAGTCACCATCTGGTGCCAAACAGCCGCGTCTGTGTTGCTAAACCGGGGACAGGTCCAGGAGGCAGCAGCTCGCACAGGCGGCCTGCGGCTGGGACGAGCCTCTCCCGGGCCCAGGAGAGCGGGGAGCCGGCAGGGCGACCCCAGGGCAAGCGGGGGCGCCCACCTCACGCCAGCCCGGCCCAGGGGCCGCGCAGGGCGGCTGGGAGGGAACAGCTGCGGCACCTCGGGGCGGGGGAAGGGGCCGAGGGCCGGGCGGGGCTCCCGAACGCCGCAGGCTGGGCACACCGGCAGCTCTGTGACGGGGGGGGAAGCGCGGATGAGGACCCACCGGGGCCGCGCGCCCCCTTCCGCCGAGGCAGCCAGGGGAGGAGGAGGCGGCCGGCTGCTGACCGCCCCGTCCCCGCCTCCCCCGTGAGCCGGGTGCGCTGTGACGCCGCGGCGAGGCGCGCAGGCGCAGCAGCTGGCAGCGCCTGCTGTATCCGGCCGGCGCCTTTTCTCTCTTCCCCCTCCTCCCTCTCCCCGTCCG